>JBCJKH010059830.1:0-136061 GCA_039877255.1 Loriculus beryllinus | reverse complement strand
AGTGACTTGGTTGAGTGAAGTCACCAAGAAACCATTTTCCACCCCAGAGAGCTATCGGTTAACCTGGCCCTGAACACTGCCAGGGATTGGGCAACCACAGCTTCTCTGGGCAGCCCATTCCAGGTTCTCACCACCCTCGTCATGAAGAATTTCAGGATCTGCTCTTCCAGCCCACCCAAAATGTGCCCGGCTGCCCCTCTTCCCTCAAAACCCTGGCCCTCATGGAGGAGCTGATGGAACAAAGGCTCATCCTCATCTGGGAGGACAGCAATGCTCCCTGCACACATCACAACCTGCATGCAGCATCTTGTCTCCAGTAACCTACCACACCAGCATCACCTCCGCGGTAACCTCACTCGGCTCTCTACCATCGCTTTTAAAATAATAAACAGCTGGGGGGCACTGTTATTCCTCCACTTGCAAACACGACCCTCCTTTCTCCAAGCTTTACTGCTGACCCCCTGCTTTAATCAGCAAGTGTTTTTGTTACACCACCAGGTAGCAAAATGGGCTCTTGGTTTTTGGACAAGAATCCCTTTTCTGAGGGAAGCAGCACTTCTCAGCAGGAGTACGGTTTGAGCTGCCTCTGTAGCTGTCCTAGGAGGTCACTTTGACCATGAACCAGAAGTACAGGCAGCTGCCAGGTCCTGCTGGCTGTCTCAAAAACAGCACCAGGAAGCGAGGTGTAGGCACCAGGATGCATCCCCAAAGCTCCTCTCATTTTATTCTTACACCCCCCGCCCCCCCGTAGATTTAGAAATAATTTTTATTTGAAACAGATTAACAAAGTGATTTTCTGCTCCCTTCCCCATGCAATGGGTCCTAAAATTGAGGGTAAGGATGATTCATACCACAATTCCACAAAATTTCCTAACTGGGAGTTGGAATTTCAAATGCTGACATTGGGGGTGAGGGGGGGGGGGGGGGCGGGCGGGCGAGTGGTGAGGGGGTTTTTTTGTTTGGTTGTTGTTGTTTTGTTGTTGTTAGTGCTTTTTAATTAACAATCTCAGATCCTGCACCTTTATTTCGTTTCCTGGCACTGCCTTCTCCCCAAACTGGGCTAACAAGGAGCTGAAGGAGCATTTCTGCATGTGCAGGAGGGGGATGCACATTTTGTACAGCTCCTGCAAACCACCATCCTAATGGCTGCCGGGACTCACAAGGGTTTGCTGATGTCCCAGAACCTGAAATAATATATGGCCAGCCATCCTCCATATACAAGTGAGGATCATCATCAGTTTGCAGGGACTCCCCCCACATCCTCCACAGGAATTCTGAGAAGCTGAGACAGCACCTTTCAGCCAAGGATTGCAAACACTTTGCAAGTGCATTTCTCTCACACAGAAGAAAAAAGAACCATATTTGCTTAGGAGGAAAAAATGCTACCGGTTTTGCATGCAACAGCAAGGCCAGCTGCAACCCAAATCCCAAAGCATCCCAAATGCCCCTCGGCTTCATCCCAAACACCTCTAACAGACATAGCAAGTACTGTCTGGTACCAGCACTAAGGTTTTGAGTCAAGCATCCCACCAGTGCTGAGGTTTCACCCATTTTGAGGGGTTCACTTGGTATGTCCACCCCTGGCAGAGGGCTGGGGACAGCACTGGGCAGGCAGGAAGCACAGTGAGAGTTTCCCAGCAAGCCTAATTAAAACTGCAAAATTCAGAAGACTAGAATCCTTTCATGTCAGTGTTTGGGCTGGGGTTAAAAAGACTCATAACCAATAAATAAGGATGTATTTGTACTTGAGAGCAGGCTATGATGAGCTCACCATCCAAAGAAGACCATGGTGTCTACAGGGTCAGCAGCAGTGCTTCCCTTTGGATGTGCTCCAGGCAGATGCTGGGGTACTCTTGGTCACTTTATTCCTGCTTTGAACCTGACCCTCTCACTCCTCTCCTGCCCTGCACTGGGGATATGCTCATCGCAGCTGTGTGCAGACACACAGGTAAAGAAAAATCCCCAATACATGAGTAAACAGCAAGTGTTGAGGGGAGGAGTCACTCGTGCCACCATCCTGCATGCCAGAACACTGGCAGGCTGGCTTTGACTCACTACCTGGGATCAGCTGCTGTGGTGATGCATCCAATAGCTATTTAATGCTTCCTGAGGTCTCTCCCTGCCCCAAGCACGGACACCAAAGGGAAGAGATGGTACTTGCCCACACGCTGAAACCTTCTAGTGGGACAGAAGCCTTGCCATTACTCAGGTGTGAAGAGGTGACCCAGCATTAAGAAGATGCCCCTGATGGTGCTGCAGCAGGTTGGAGGTGATGGGTCTTCATCCAGGCTCTCCTCCAGCCCATTGACAGTGTCTCCCATCTTAGGTCCTTCTTTTGGAGTGGCATCACCTGCCCTTGGTTGGGCTGTTGCATGGATAGAGCAGCTCTGTTGGGCTTTCTAGACCATGTCCATTCCAGGCCAGAAGGTGACCAGAGTCAAAGCTTGAGGCTGTCACCAAGGGTTGACGCCACTGGCAGGTTTAATGCTGGGCAAAGATCAGCCACAGCAAAGCTTGACACTGTCGCTCTTTCTGGTCTGGCAGGTCCCATGCTGGGTAGAGATGAACATCCACAGCTCTGCAGCAGAATCTGGCTACTGCTGATGGTTGCTGTCACTGCAGCAGGGAGCACCAAGCAGAGCCCTGCTTGCAGCCTTGTGGTGCACGACCTTTACACAGTGCCATGTTCATCCTGAGGATGCTGACCCTGGAATGCTAAGCAGACACCATCTCATAGCCTAGTGCAAAGCAGGCAAGAGCACCACCTGCCAAAAAGAGGTCATCATCTTCTGCAACGTGGAGGCCGTGAGGGTGCACTGAGGACACAGGCACAGGGTTCCAGCCTGGGGCAGCAAATGGGTTACTTTATCCCCATGCAAAGAGCTGACAGGGGTTAAACAAGCTCAAGAGGTGACAAACAAGTCCTACCAGAGAAGTCACAGCCCAGAGAGGCAGCATCCTGTCACAGGGAGGGTGTGCAAGTGTTACTCACCCCACAGGCCTATTGAAGCCACCAGCTCTTACGCAAGGCAGCCACAAGCACCCAGGAGCAAGGAAGCAGCAGGCACAGGGCTTTAATTCACACCCAAATGTCTTATTTAGGGGTAGCCATAATAATCCCTGCATCCGTGGTCCACCCATCATGCCCCATCCAGCTCCCTGCTCTGCCACAGCATGCCTGACAGCAAGTCCTAAAAATCAGCAAGTACTGAAATCGGTAATTTTAAAACCACAAGGACTTTGAGAACTCCACTTTTTTCTCCCCCATCAGCTGGAGAAGCCTCAGCTGGGGACAGGGATTATCACTGCAAATGTACCTGAAGATGCAGCTTTACCAGAAAGTTGCGGATGGATCCCAGCCCACATGGACCCCCAGGCTCTGTTGCACTTCTATAGCAAGCAGCTTCTGCTGGAAGCATCTTATGATGCATAAAGCACACTTGGCATCTCCAGAAGTTACACTCATGTTTCAAAGGCTTTTTGAACCTGAAGGAGATTGAATGGTCAAGACCAGGAAAACAAAAGTCCTGTGGTACTTGCATTGCCAAGAAACATCACTTGAGCTTGAAGCCACAGATCACTGTCGAAGTCCCCTGACATCGCAAGGGGGATGTGACCCATGCATTAGGATCTTGCAGGAAATGCCTGAAGAGACAGATTTCTGGAGAGCCATAAGCACCACACCAGCAACCCCCCATTAAGAACAAATTAGAGGGTTAGGTATTTTCTGCTTCACTTCCTCCCCAAAATTACAGATCTGTGTTAATATGCCCAGGGTGTACAGGCAAACCTGCCAATGCTGAGGAGGGTGGGAAGAGCCAGAGACAAATCCTGCCCTGCACTATGATGCAGGATGGCAACTGGCATTAGGGTGATGGCCTTTCACAGGGATTTAGGGCAGGGAGGCTCACAACCCAGCTGATGCAGAAGCAGCTCACCCCATCTCAGCTCTACCTGCAGAGACTTCTCTCACCATTTTTTCCACCCAAGCTTTTGGCTCTGCTACATCATTAGACCTACATGAGGGCTTCAGAAACAGCACTGGGAAGGAGCTGGGGGACTTTTTCCCCAGTCTTAAACCAGTTGGTGACCATGGCAGGCAAGTATTGAGAGCTATGTTGAAACATCAAGGATAGTGGGCAGCGGTGACATGTCAGGGATGTTTACTAGCCAGCCCACTCCACAAATGAGCAAGAACTAAAAGCTCATTATAAATTAAAAGAAGCAAAACCCACCCTTCACCTACTGCACACACTCATGTTACAGCATTTCAGCCTGGAAAGGGAAGGATCATCTTCCTCACCTTATTGCATTGAATTTCTCCCTTGAAGCACTACTGTCCGCAGGGGGAGTAGAGCTGGCAAGGCTGGCTAGTACAGTCTGCTGTAAAGATGAAGGCTTGCAAGGGACACATCAGCAGCACCTGCTATTGCTGTAACCATTACCATCAACCACAGACACGCAAGTGAAGAGCAACTTCATGGGAACAGCCAAGAGTAAATTCATAGTTTCTTCTCAAGGGGGTGAAGCAAAATCAGCAATGTTTAGCTTAGAGGGAAAAGAGGAAAGGCTCTTACACTGCCATGCTCCTTTTTTCTTGTGCAATTGAACTTGCCCAGGAAGAGCTGGGGAAGCGCCAGCTGGTGCCCAGCTCCCATCACAGGGGCAAGGTGTAGGCACACAGGCTGGGTGTAGGTACCTTTGGGCTCTAGGCTGACCTAGATCAGGCTTGAGCATTAGGGCTTGTACTTTAAAACCTTTCAGGGTTGACTTCACCCCACAATTTTTCCATAAAACTATCACCTTATAGTTCCAGGCACTGCTGCACTGAGCAGCCACGGCCCAGCTGCGAGCCCCAGCACAGCAGCGCTGGGATGCCCAAATGCTCATCGTCTTCAGTGGAAGACTCACAATAAAGCTCCTAAAAGCCAGGCTCTAAGAGGTATTTGCCAGACCATCCGCATGCAAACACAACCCCTCCACACATCTGCCAGCAGGTCCAGCATCTGTAGCATTCATCTTCCACAGCAGTCATCAGGGAAAGCATGATGCAGTTTGCGACTGTTCCCCCGCTATTATAAACAGCCCATTCCCCAAGTCAGACAACAGCTTATATTTCTCATCACACAGGAGAAATGCTGCAAATCTGGAGGTGCATGAGCCTGTTCGAGCCTTGGAAATGGCCTGAAATACCCAGAGTACCTGCTTTCTCCTCCCCAGCCAAAGAGGGGAATCATTTCAACTTTCTGCAAATTTCCACTTCCCCAGTCCAAGGGTGAGAACAAAATGGGGAAAACCCAATCAATGATCTATTTTTCCCAGTGCCTCCAAGAAACCTGAAATGGCCCTCAGAATACAGCTTGTGATGCTTGCCTGCTCCAGCCCAGAGGATGAGGCGCACCTTCGCCACATACAAGCCAAGCAGAGACAAACACTGACCTGCTGCTCTCCCTGTCTCATCTCAAAGCGATCAAGGATTTTACTTCCATAGGATTACAGGAAGTTTCAGGCTCTGCACCTCTTCTCCGAGTAGAACCAGAAAAAGCCAAAGGGCCCACAAATATTCTCCTCCTTAACCTGCCTTCCAGCCTCCTTCAGAACAGCTGGCAAGAGCCAGCAGCAAACCTCTTTCCACTCCAATTCTCATCCTAGGGGAGAGGGCAATTAACAATTTAGCAAGCGCAAAACCGGGGATAAACCTTCCGGATTTTGTTTTCCATTTCCAGAATAGCTTTCAGGTTCCTACCTTGCCTTGGAAAGCGGTCACACATCAAGGACACGCTGCTGGATCTCCAGAAAAGAGGATTCATTGATGAATATGCAGGCGCATGCTGCCACAGATATTTATTTATAACTTTGTAGGATTAAAAAGGCCTTTAATGACCATTTGCTGAGAGCTGAAATCACTCCTTTCTAACACCTTCACAGGCTCATCTGAAAGGACCTGCCTCGAGGGGTGTCCTTGTCTCTGTCATGGAGAGGGAGAGTTTGGTCACTTGAGCAAATGCAACCAGCATGTGCTGGTAGACAGTGGAGCTGGACACAGGGGAGTGGGTTAATGCCATCACCTCCGGCTCTGTGTCAATACCAAAACCAGAGCCACATAAACCAACCCCATAAGTGGGTCTGACCCACTTCAGAGCAAACCTCACCGTGCTGGGATGTGAACAAACCCAGCTTTGCCCAGGAGTGGAGCAGGAGTGCTCACATCTCCAGCTGTGGGAAGGTGACTTCTAGCTGAGAAAGTGCCCAATGCGTGAGCACTGAAGGTGTGGCATTTAGATCCACCACTGCCTGTGTCCTCAGCTGTTATCTCCCAACCCTGCCTTCCCCAGCACCCAAATATCAGGCCACGGACTCCTCCCCAGCAGAATCAGTCCCAGCACAACCCAACACTTCGCTAGCAAAACAAAGCCTGGCTCCCTCCCCACCGGCCATCCAGCTCACTGCACCACAGCATTTCTTTCTGTATCCCCAAGGCAGATCCAATTTAGCTTTGGTTTGTGCTTCAGTTTTTACCTTTGACTTCTTCATTTCTTCCAGCTAATTCTGCAGGCACCTTGGGAAGGGGAAGATAGAGCCTCCACAGGGACAGGCCTGATTTCCAAAGGGAGAAACAAAACCTGGGTAAGGGGTTGGTTGTATGATTGTGTCCTTCAGGTGTTTTGGCACATGAGGAAACCATCACAGATGGCTGCACAATGAATAAAAGGAGAACGCGCAGGGATGTCATCAGGAAGCACGCTCCTCTTATCCAGTTTATAAGTACGGAAGAACAGATGGTTTGAGCTATTCCATCCCATTTGGTACCTGGGTTTCCATAGAAATCCCAGTGAGGCCAGACCCCCTGTGCCAGCAGACAAGAGTCCCCTGGGAGCATGAGCAAGGACATTGCCTCGATGCAGTCCCCATCCCTCTGCAGCACTGGGGCCGATCCCTCAGCTCTCACCCCCAAAGCTGGTGCCCCCCCCAGCCCCACTGCAGCCATCCAGGCTCACCTGTACCCCGCAATGCTGCTCACCCTGCTGTAGGACACTGCAGTTCCTCTCCAGCCAGGGGACAGGACCACAATGGCAGTGGGAAGCACAGGAGCAGTAAGAACCTATCAGAGGGCGGGTACCCTGGTTGCCATGACAGCAGCATCACATCACAATGTGGATGCGTTCTCCACGGGAACCATCACCAAGGAGGGCGTCCGGAGGAGTGCTGGGAGCCCCCATTACATGGACCAAAGGGGTTTCCATGCCCCCAGACCAGCCCTGAAGCATGTGCTCTGATGTCTCCCTGGCTGCGTGTCCACAGCAAGCAGAAACGCTCATTTTACTGGTTCTTGTTTCCCTTTGAATGTTTGAATCATCCCATAACCTGGGACTTTGAAGCCTTTTGCATTAACTGGAAAGCAGAACCCAGGCTTTTGTTGTCAAGAACCACAGAGTTGCCATTCCCTTCCCTTCCTTGCAACCAGCTCCCTGGACTTCATATCTGGTTTCTCTCTGTTTTGCTCATGGAGAAGCAGCAATCACCACATAGCTGCCACTTCCTCAGCACCCGGACACTCTGGAGATGCTTGCCATTGGGAGAACAGGCACTGCCAATCTGAGGACAGAGACAGAGCCAATCTAGTGAAAAAACTAAGGATTCATACCCGCTTCTCTCCTTTCCATGCACACGGGAGCTGTGGGATGAATCACAAGAGCTATGATAATTCCTTCCTCATAAACTGGAGCGCGTGTCCAGCTACATCCCAGGGACTCAGCAAACCCTGCGATCCCTGGAGGGCAGAAGCATGAGACAGAGCTGGAGGCTGCAGCAGGGCTGTGTTTTGTAGTCCTGGTGCTGCTTACTCAGCTGCGGGATGAAGGAGAACAGAGAAGTGCTGAAGGTGAGCAAAGGGCATCCATGTCCCAGTTTGCAGGGCTGCAGCGAGTTCAAGGCAATGAGCAAAATCCCCAGCCAGCGCATCACTCCTGAGGCTGCCCATCCCTGTTAGCCTGGAGACTTTGATGAGCTAACAAGCCAGCCATCAAGTTCCAGGCTAATTCACAGCCAGATAGGCTCTGAGGATGCATTTAATTGGAAATGATTTTCATGGCAAAAAGCAGAATGTGACGTTAGATAAGAAAAAGCTCAACCAAGGGCAGAGCAATGCTGGGAAGGCACCAGAGCCTGAGGGTCCCACAGGGGCCCAGGGAAGCTCCCAGAATTTTTTGTGCTGTTCCTGCATGATCGACAGCTCTGTGGGATAGTAACAGCAACCTCTCCAGGGATGAAGCTGTCACTGTGTTTCGGTGGCCCTGGCTGTGTCATACTGCAGATCCCCTTCTCTCCAGTTTGCTTCTCTTCACCCTCAGCAGAAATAAGGCCAAACCTCCAGTCCAGAATAAAGGTAGAGCTGCAGGGGTGGTCATTGTTTTCCTAGAAACAATGCTGCTGAATGGCTCAAAAGCCTGTTTTCCCTTGGCCTGGACTAGTCCAACCTCAAAATACAGCCCATATTATCTGTCCTTTTTGTGTTCCTTCTCCACGGACCAATTCTCAATTGTTTAACAATGAACAAGTCAGTAAATAAAACTATTGAGGAGGCTTCTGATTTGGTAGAGTCTGTGTCTGTCACACTCATTTATTTTACTAAAGGAGACTGTTTTCACCCAAACAATGCTCAGCTGTCAGACTTGCTCTGAGTGAGGGTGACTTCATTGTCTGGATGGACCTTTAAGCTGGGGCTGAGCAGAACAGTAATCAGAGCAGGACGAGATAGTCTGTAACATCTGAATCCAACAGATCTTTGCCTTCTGGGAAAAAACAGAAGAAAAGCGACTTTCTATGCAATTCTCACTTAACCCATCTTCCCTAATAGGTACATTTAGCACTGATTGACGTGGAGAAATTATTCCTTCAGCTGAAGATCTGGCGTCCAATTAAAACTATTTGTGCTATTTTAAGGGCAAAATTCTGATCTCTGCAAGCAGCACAAATCCTGCCTGATTTCAGCAATGATTTCCCCATCTCACTGGGTCCAGTTAAATGGTGGCAGCAGGTGACAGTCAGAACTGGGCTGACTCTGATGTAAGTTCACCTTTTGAGCATCCCATTGATGTCCAAGAAGATCTCTGGGGTAAGCCAGAGAATAAGACCCATATTTTCATGCAAATTTAATACATTCATGTTACCTAATGCCTATTTATAACAAATCCAGAACTTAATTCTACTTAACCCGTCTTTGGTGTTTGACACATGAAATCTGTGAGTCAGAGGACTATATATGGAACTGTCAAAACTTTCTTTTTTCCCTCCTCTAAAAGCCTGGATTAAATCTTAATCAAACTCCCATCAGCTCCAGCAGTAGTGCTGGGAAGTGCAGGAAGATGCTCACAACTGCTAAGGCAGCTGAGGATGGGGAAAGGTCTTCTCAGCCAGCAATCCAATGGCAAAACCTTACAGAAGAGGTCCCAAATTCAGGCACACACTAGGGCCACCTTTGGTGAAATGTTATGTCATGGACCTGGAGTGATCCCTTGGCATCTCGGTGTCAACTTATCAAGACTTAGCTTGCAAATGGCCTCCCATGAGCACATCTTCTACCCAGGTTTTAGTTCTTTCCTCTGAAGAATGGCTGTTTCATATGTGCATGAACCATACCAACTTTCATGCAGTTTTGGTCCTAGAAGCATTGCAAATGCATTGGGAGTTGTAGACCTGTAGCCTTTTGCAACTGGCCTGAGTTTTGCTCTGTGTGTTTGTTACAGAAAAGGTTTATTAAAATACACACCATCTAATCATCAAATGCTGAGCCATTCTCTCCCTGCATGATATCACTTCTCCTTGCCTGCCTGTCCTCAGCACGCACCCTTCGAGGAGAAAAGGCTCTCATGCCCAGCATCTGCAACAACACTGCAAACATCTGATGCAATTTTCCTGATTTAACACTTAAAATCTCAACAAAATCAAAGCCAAATGCGCCAGAGACTCCATAAGCACGCAGCAGGACACCATTCTCACACTGGAAGTCTACAGTGTAAAAATAACAAGTGCATATTCATTATATCTATCATTAGAGATGACAAAATAGCACAAAAGTCGCTGGTTTTCACCTCTAGGTAAGTTTTCCCTGACAGACTGTTGAGTGCAGCAGCAACGGCCTTTAGGTAGCAGGATGGGGTTGAGATGTTTCTACATACGGCTTTAAGTTTTAAGAGGAATTGGTACTAAGCAAGGAGAGAGGAGGCTGTTCACTGCCTCCTCAATTACAGCTGTAATTCCTCTTCACTCAGAGAGGAAATTGTCATCATAATTTCCTGCAGATGGGTCTCTTCTGAATTGCTGACACCAAGCAAAATGTGATTTCTAGCAGGGAACTGACTCCGTGGCGTTACTTGGTGGTTTTTAACGGGTCATTTTAGGAGCAAGCTCCCCAGGGCTTGACTTTGGGAAAGTAAAAAACTCTTTTCCACTGCAGGCTCAGCCCCTCCAGCAGAGCCTAATGACATGGATTTGCTTCATCTCTCTATGCTAACTTCGCCTGCAGCAGGTACACCGTGCTAAATTACTGCTCAAAGGCTGCAGCCGCAGGGGGGAAAACACAGAAGCAAAATAGCTGAGGCCGTGCTGCCATCTGAAAGCAAGAAAAGACCTCAAAACATTTCACTGGCCTGAGGTCAAACTTGGCATGTAGCAAACACTCGTCTGCTGCACAAGGGAGGACATTAGCTTGTGTAAGAGAAGAGAACAGAGGACTCAAGGATAGAGCTATTGCAGAAGCTGCTGTCACACAGGATCTTGCCTGGCTGGGACGGGGTTCTCTGTGTAGATAACACGGGGTTTTGTTTGTGATTTAGCCAAAGCCTCACAAAGTAACACTCTGAGCAGGGCTGCTCAGCAGGTTTGGAGGGACACACCCATTTTACAGCATAAAACCCAAACAAGAGGCTGGGTTTTTTGCTTAGGGGTGGGATATGCAATGCAGTATCTCTGAAAGTCTGGCAGGGCACTTGGCTATGCCAAGTATAAGATGAGCTAATAAATTCCCACCGTGACCTCCCAGATCCCGTTCTTCCCCAGGAATGTCTGTTGACAAATCTAGCTGGAAATGGTCTGTGCCAGATGTAGAGGGAGAGTGCTGGGAGGAGAGGTGAGAGGGTGGTTTGTGGCTAGGAAAGCAGGACATCATGGAGGGAATTGGGAAGGAAAGCCCCTTCCCCACAAAACCCGAACAGCTCTGTGTCAGCTCTGGGCAGAGCTGGGCAGCACAGGAGAGGACAGCAGGTACAGCCTGGTTTAGAAGAGCTATTTCAAATTAATCATTCCTGATTACTGTCGCGTGCAATGCTCTTGATCAGGACTAAGGATACCTTACTAGTTGAATACACTCTGCAAGTGGCTTAAGGCAACTGAGGATTTGCCTACATAAGGTCACTCAGGGAAACTATTTTGAATTAACGTTTAAAGGCAATTAATTAAACTACTGCACGGGTGTTCTGCACCATCTGCATTCAGGTTATCTTTTACTTTTCTTTCCAAACCAAATGAAGGCCACTTAATCGCTGGGTTGGGCACAGGAGGAAAGACTCCCGGGGAAGCCCGCAAGCCCCAAGGAAAGCAAGAAAACTGAAATAAATATGCCTGGAGGAATTGTACCCGAAGTGCAGCCCAGTTTGCTGTTGATATGGACAGCCCCAGACCTTTCTGTCTCTTCAGTTTTGGCTTTATGGGAGAAGCTTGGGCACCCTGAGGTGTTCTCTTCCTACAGCAATTGTAGCAGTGGGCAAGAAACTGGTGCACCAACTGTTCTCCTTCTGGGTTAGTGATGTTAATACCTGATTAAGTAGGTGATGGTATGAGACAGTAAAGTGCATGGTCAAACACAGCCAGACAAGGTGCTTAAGCAGGGTTTCCCTGCCCAAGCATCAGCCAGAGCAGAAAGCCATAGACACAGCAGCGAGCAGGGCCATGGGACAAGGCAGAGCAGGGCTCCTTCAGCACATGCCTCCCTGGAGAAGAGTCAGCCCATCAAAGCCACTTGCAGACTGCTTTGATTTAGGACGTGTTTCCTTGTAATGAGCCTGTCTTGGCCCTGCCATTTTTCTGAAGCAGAGTTTCAGACCAGCTCACACCGAGAATAGCCGCGTTCCCAGCCTGCCGCCAGCACCGCAGCCCTTCTCTGGAGAAGGAACAGATTGTTCTGAACAGCCTGGTCCATTTGCCATTTCGAGGAGCTGGCTGGATTTGCTGTTTATTGCCACTCACTCAGCAACTATCTTTTTCAAGATTGCAGCTATCAGTTGCCTCCCTCCTACTAAGCGTTGCCTCATGCCCCTTGCTGCGGGTCCAAGGCCTTGTGAGGGACATCAGCTGATTTTTGTTGTTACTCAAGAGTTGATTTAAATTAAAGCTTCAGAAAAGAAAATCCCAAGGGTTTGGGCTGCGTATTTCTCTTAGTGTAAATCTGAAACAACTCCCAAGGAAATGCAGAGGTGATACTAATGAAACTCGGGTTATAATGAGTCCTCCTGGGTGTTTTGCTCCATGTGTTAGCACACATTTCTAGGACTAGTTCAAAAGGAAGCCGCTCAGCTCAGAAATGGGTTAGAAGAAAAAGCCTCTCTGTAACCCTGCTGCTGACAGTGATTTGACATGGGTTTGGTTGTGCAGGAATGGTCATGCCCCCTGGCTAAAAGCTTCATTCTCCCACTAGCCATGAACAGTCCCTGCCTTTCCCAGTCCCTGTTGGTACCTCCCCTGGGGTATCAGCGCTGGGCTGGCCAGGCAGAGGGATGCAGGGATGCAGCCATCCCCTGCCTGCTCACTGCTCAGAGGGAGGAAAGGAGCTGCGCCAGTTGCTTGGCAACTCCCCTGAATATCTCCATCCTGTCAGAAAACATTTTTTGCAGCCATCCAATGGGTTTCTCAGGAGCAGGATCAGGCCTGGCTGATCAGGCGGTGTTAGGAGACCACACATCATACCTGGAGGGGCTGCACACCCTCTTTGGTCAGGTCCTGGCCAAAAGCATGGGCTGTAAAACACAGCTCCCAATGGGCACTGCACAGCAGGGAGGGCTGTAAGGAGGATGACAAGGCTTCCTGGGGCTCCTACATCCCCATTTCAGCCTCTGCTCAGGGACCATGATGCTCTGTATCATCCTTGTGCTAGCAAGACAGGGAATGGGGCAGTCTCTCCTCCTCCCATCTGCATGGATTTTGGAGGGGGAATGAGTGGCTGATGTGAACCCAGGCAAGCTGCTCCCTGCACCTTTCATTAGCTGCCCCTTGTTCTCTCTACACTGAGAGAGAAGCTGAACTAGGCTGATCCTACCTTAGTCTTTGTGTCTCTCCATCACTATGGAGCAAGACTGTGGCAGCACAATTCCCTGCTCATCCCAGCCAGGCTTTCCTCTGACATCCCATGCTTCAGCTGTCCTTAAGTCTGTACCTGGCTTCTTTAAGCCCCCAAATTGCGTAGTCAAACCTGACCTGAAAACCTATCTAGCTCTTCTATGACTGCAGTCTTCAATCTGTGTACAAAGAGGAAGGAGAAGGAAGACAAGCCAGTTTGCATCCTTTGAACAAAGCTGGGGCCATGCTGAGCTTGGTGGTGAAAATACAGCTGAAGAGGAAAAGGGCAGGAGTTAAGGAAACACAAAACAGCCCCAAATCACTGTCAAGCAGGCTGGATCCCAACACATACAGCATCCCTCTGCATTTCTACTTTGCTCTGCTCCTGTTTGCATTTCTCACGGGCGATGCTCCTGGCTTTGTCACCTGCCCAGTTTGTGTAGGAGCTGATCCTTCTGCTCAGAGCTAATGAAGGGGGGAATTTCCTCAAGGAAAACAGACTGGTCTCAGCCTGAAAAGGCTATTTTCCTCTAGATTTTTTGGTTAGGAACAGAGGTTGGAATTTTCCTCTTGGCTATGCTGACACAACCCCTTCTCCTCCAGCGTGGGAGGAGAATTTGGCCTGCTGGTATCTTATGCCAAGTTTAGATCGGGATAATGATATACTGTTCAGATTTCTATAGATTCTCAGGTCACTTTGCAAACATGAATTAATCTTGACAATGCAGCTGCAAGGAAATGGAGGTTTTATTGTTTCTCATTTGAAGAGAGGGAAGCTGAGACATGGGCAGTACATGCTTTTTGCAAGGCTGGAGAGAAAACAAGTGCTGCGAGCAAACCCAGGGTCCCGAAATCCTTTCCGCTTCTTGTGGTGCTGCAGAGCACTCCTTCCCACACAAACCTGTTCTGGAGCATGGTTTTACACCAGTCCAAAACGTAACTCTCTTTTATATTTAGCTCCCAGGTTCTGTAAAGGCACCTTATATAACAGACCTCAAGCATGGCATTTTATAATTTACCAGCTCAACTTGTGCTGCTTCTATAATCCCATCGGTGCAGTGTATTCCAGAGCCCGCTCCCATCTTCCTTCTGAGCTGGCAAAATACCCCACTGGGCACTCATCTGCAGGTTTAAAACCCTGTGATATGCCATCCTCATGGCCCCAGGCTTCTATGCCATTTCTTCCAAGCAATTAGTGCTGTTGTCAGCTTCCATTTTCATTGTCAAGATTTTTGTTCCTCCAAGAAGAAGACAGGAGGTAGCTGGATGTGCTTCTCTCAGAGGGCCAGTGGGAAATCCTCTTTTGGGTTGCAAAATGATCCCACAGGCTCTGAAGTCCTCAGGGAGAAGTGGGGGCACCCAGAGCTCTGCAGGGATTCCCACCCATCCCTCCAGCAAAAATTGGCATTCCCAAAGCTGGGGTGAGTGATGGAACAGGCAGTCAGCACCATGTGGGGATAGCTCTGCTGCCATGCGGTTCGTGTATCCCTGCTGCTCTCATCCTCAGGCAGTGGACCCCAAGGGTCAGAAATGGGGGCTCTATGCCCCAGGATGCATCCCCAGGGAGAAGAAACCCAACCCTGAAGCGCCAGAAGCCGCTCGGTGTCTTTGATGCTCAGTGCTCCCGACAGCCTGTCTGATTCTCTCCAGCACAAGAGCCCGACACTTTGGGAAGGTCCTGCATTACCACACACACTTGTCCCCACACGTGTTCTCTTCCTCTGACTGATGCTGAGTTAAGCACAGACCCACTGGAGCGGGAAGAACACGTTGCCTAATGGTGAGAGCTCAACTTGCTCCTGCCTGCAGCAAACTGGTGCTGCTGAGCTTGGGACAGAGATTTCCCGGCAGCTCCTCTGCTCCAACAGGGAGCATCCTCCCACACAGTGGGTTCTGTCAGGGGACATAGGTCTGCTCCAGCACAAAGCAGAGAAAGGAAACATCAAACCACAACCACATTGCTCCCTTCTAGCACTGCAGCACAAGCCCAGTGTGCCAATAATCTGCTGGGGAGGCTGTGATGATGCATTGCAGGTTAAACACCATTGCAGGGTTGACACCTCCAAGGTGAGCTGAAGCTGGCAGGACAAACACAATTGACAACATTTCTGGCTTAAATCCTTGCCTGCAGGCAGAGGCAAGAAGCCACATGAGGAATATTTGCTGAAGAGCAGTAAAGGAGTCCACTCTGGCTCACCATGAGTGCTGCAGCCCCTGGCCCCTCTGGTGCCATGAGCCAGCAGAGCCTTGGGGGACAGACAGACAGCATTGCTGTGCTCATCTCTAGCCCAGGGAAACAGGGCTGATCTCTCACCTTTTTCAGATAAGCCAAGCAATAATATGGAATGGCCTTAAATCCTGCCATGTGCCTTTTCAATACATTATTTCTATCATAATATATATAAACTGGAGCTACCTGGAAGTTTTGCCATAAGCTTATGTGCCTGCTGCCGATGAGATACCTCATCCTGCTGCTCCCTTCCTTTTCCCTCCAAAAGCTAAGTGCTTAACTTCCAGATTATTGTAACCTTCAACATCTGCAATAAACAGAAAAAACTTGGTGTGTGACTCAGAAAGGGACAAGGAAATGACCAGAAACTTCAAATCCTGAGCTGAAAATACTGTTTTACTAAAAATACATGTCCAGCCAGTTTCAGTGCCTGAGACTGTCTCCGCCCTGGGCTGGGAGGTGAGTTTCAGTCACATCACTGAACATCGTTGTCAAACAAGTGAAACAGAAGAGCATTAATCAAGCAGTTGATGGCCCAGCATTTAAAGGCTGCTTGGGAGAGCCTGGGAGCAGCAAGCAGAGGATTTAAAGCTTATTTTTGCACTCCCAGCAGTCGCTTCACTAACTGCGGCTGAGAAGAGACTGCACACTTGATAATAAGTAAATGCATTGTAAAAATAAGTGCAATCTTGATAAAAATAATTAAATTAATTAATTAAAATATGCCTGCAGTCAAGTAATGTAACACTGCAGCAAAGAGCTGATGGCTTGTACCACCTCCTCCTCCACAGATGGCAGCAGGGACTGAAGCACACCATCATGGTATAAAGGGCACCAAGAAGCATGGCTCAGGAGGTCTGGAAAACATCATCTGAGCAATCAGAATTTAAGAGGGTGCAGGAAGAAGGAAAACAGAGGCAATGGTTGCTGCTTGCCTTGTTTTAACCTGTTGCTCATGCTTACACTGTTGTTACAATAGAGAGAAAGCTGCTGTTGACCTGGGCTGAAAGAGCAGTGAAGACCAAGCATGACCCAAGGTCATGGCTGTGAAGGCATCTCATCAGCTGGGTAGGCTCTGTAGCAGTCTTTTGGGGGTCTCTGAGCCACCTCAGTGCTCCTACAGAGACCCAAACCTCAAGCAGGTCTCAGGGGTCAGCCCACAGCTTGTGTTCCCCCGGGCATGTCCTCAGCAGCTGCCCCAGCACGTGCTGTGGCTTTGCTTCCTCATCTGGGGAAGGGCAGTGACCTTGCACCACTTACACCTCGTGTGTGCCAAATCACAGCTATAAAAGGGAAAAAAGTTCAGCTGAAAAATACGGCTCACCTTTTTATAGAAAAATATGGGATCTGTGACATTCCAGCTGAAACCCTTCCAAAAGGCCAGGTGGGACTTTTTCTATATATATCTAAATAAAACCATTTATTTCAATAAAAAAAGAGCTCTGGCAACTATCCCATGCCAAGACATTTAATTGAAGCCACACAAAAGGCAGTTGGTCTCACCAGCAACTGCACTTCTATCGCCTCCAGAAAGCCTGACGCACAGATTCACAACCAACGATGGATGTCAGCTGTCAGGTCCCTAAGGCTCTGCAGTGACCTACATGCTACCAAGAAGGAAAGATACCCAATGCTTGTTTGAGGTTGCACTGGGAGAAGCAGCAAAGGTAGCATGGCTCAGCAGAGGGGGGTCACTGAGCCAGGAGATGGGGTGAAGCATGCCCCATGCACTGCCCAGAGAGAACCTCCTCTCCTGGGGAGCTTGTGGTGTAAATCCATTGGTGCATGGAATTTCCAGCCATCTCTTCCTCACCCCGTGTTAGAAAAGTTAAATGAGTGTTGGGAGGTGCCACAGGAAGGTTTGGTCTGATCCTCACCAGTAGAGCCTTGTGTGGGGTGTCCACTCCAACTTCAATGTGACCCCTGTCACCGAGTGCATCTTTGCTTGTGCCAGCTTGGTGGCAACGGGCTGAGGTGGGATTTCTCACAGTGGCTGGCAATGAGTCCTGCCTGATGGGAGTCTGGATGGCAACATGAGGCAAATCTCTCTGCTGCAGCTGGATCCAACATGACAATGCTCAGTGCTTGAGCTGAAAGGACCAGCACAGTCCTCTCTGCTTCATAACACATGTTCCCTTTTCATACGTGCCATGTTATCCAAGGCAACATCCACTCAAGCTTCACTCTCTGCCCATAGTTTGTTTGTACTCCTCTCCCTTTACCACAAAGCACATTAATTTCTGCAACCCCTTCTATAATAAACCCAAACCCACCAAACTCAGTGGTGAACATCCCCTGGAAGCGAATGGGAGGGCAGGATGGCAATTCAGCAACAAGATGTAATGATATATTTGAACCCTAAATGCAGCCTTGAACAATTAAAGCTGTTCTGGCTGCGGGATGAATGCTTCTTCTAATAGTTTCTTTTCTTTTTAAATGTAAGAAACAGACTGCCCATGCCCACATTCTCTTTCAGGCAGAAGTTTAACATCAGCCCCATGTCCAGCTGGCTGACCCAGAGCTGATGCAATGCTGAAGTCTCACCCTGTCCCTGTCTTATACTGGGCTGCATCTCACCTGCTGTTCAAACATGTGCAGGGTGTTTGTTCTTACTGCAAACAAGGCTTCTGTTTTTAAAGGGCAGAAAAAAATCATGTGAAGTAAAACATGGAGGGAAAGAAGGAGAAAACCAAGTTCCCGGAGAAAGCAGAGACTGGAACAAAAGTGGCAGATTTCCAAGGCTCCCTGTTCTCCGTAGATTAATGTTTCCAACTCTCCTGCCTCACCTGCCTCCTGACAGCATACGTGTGTATGGAAGCATTTACGTAAAAGCCCAATTTATTGGCTAAAACCCACTATTGTGTACGTTATCATTCACAGCCCTCAGATTTATCACCATGCTGTAACCAAAACACTTGTGATTTATCCCCAAAGACACCTGGCTGGAGACCAGTGTAGGAGAGAGCCTGGCTGCACCACTTTGGCTCCATATGCTGTGACCTAGAGATGGGATTGCAGATACCAAGGTCACATTTGCTTTAAACCAGCTCACAGCAGCACCCAAAGCACCGTGGGTCTGTGGTGAGCCTTGTCCACACCACGACCTGTCCAAGGGTGCCTGGGGCTTTGCCCAGATGAAGCTGCCCATGACATGGAAGAAAAACCATCCCAGAAGAAAGGTATTTCAGGGAAAGCATCCTCTGGATGCAGGTGCAGGTCTGTTGAGCCGAGAACTCAGCTCAATGCAACTCAGGCTGAGGATTTCAGAGGAGTTAAATCCATTTCATACCCACTCCCTCAACCGGATAATTACCATTAATTATACAAGGTTGAACTCTGGCCATACTCTCCAGGGACCTGGGAGATGCTGCTCTTGTAAGAAGCTGCCTGCCCAGGGGAGCCAGCACAGGACCACACTTGCTAGGACCAGACCTCATCCTCCACATTGAGCCTGGCTCCGAGGGATGCTGATAGCAGAGGATGCCCCAGAGCATCACAATGTCATACCCAAGCTGTGCAGACAAATCAGAAGGGAATCCAGGGATCAAAGGTGATTCCAGCCACAGATTCCTCCAAATCCTTTTGTACGGATTTTGACGCAACGTTATGTAAGAGCAGCCCAGCTCCTGAAAATGTGCCAGGCTCATGAGCAGCAAGGAGGAGGTGAGAATAGAAACAAATAAATAAGCACACGTGGCAGCTACCTCCACAGTGGACCATGCTCTTAAATACTGCCTGTGAACAGAAACTCCCAAGTGTCCAAGAACCGTCAGTGGGATTGTTCTGGATTTTTAGGAGTGTAAAGGAAAAACAAAACCTGAACCACAAAGCCACTGCCCTCTGAACACTTGTTGCACGTCCCAGACTTTTGGAAGCCTGCAGGCACTTGCAGTTGGGACCTCCCATGTACTTAATCTGCATTTCAAAATCCCCAGTGGAATTAGGGAACCCCAGGCTCCTGCACCTTCTGTTGTGATGCGTCTCCCACTGGGGTCTGCAAAACACAGCAGCCCTTTGACCAACAGCAAATCAACAGACTTTCATCTTATTTCCACGTTCCTACTCCCTTGATAGCTTTCCTGGTTCTCCTTTTTCATCTGTTTTAATTAGAGAAACAGCTCATCCACAAAGCAGAGTCATGCTGGGGTAAAATCAGAGGAAGCAAAGGCACCCGTGTCCCAGGCTGCTGATGTGCATTTCTGGCCAATGCAACAAGGAACATCCACACGGTGCTTTCTTAAAGCCATGTGAAGCTGAAGCTACACAAGAAGTCCCACTTAATCTTTCTGAGAAACAGTTGTCTCTTCTTGCCAGGTGTGCTCCACACCATGGAACAGTTCACATCCCTCTGTAACCACATCCAGGCAGACAAAGGTGAGAGCCACCCTGCTCCCCAGCATCTCTCCCCTTGCACAGCCTCCCCACCATAAACCAGCTGACGAAGGGCTGAAAATGCAGTTTTTCCCTTTCCCTATCCATGAACGGCTCAGCAGAGCTTTGGTGGAGTGGATTAATTCTTGACCAAAGACAGGAAGATGAGGACTCTACTCCTTCCCAAAGCAGCATCAACTGCTTTAATGATTCACCATGGCTGCTCTCCACCTAAAGTAGGACAAAGCTTCCTTTAGCACTGTTTCTCCTCTCTTTCTAAGTGACAAGGGATGCTCCTGTGTGGACAGGACACATGAAAATGTCTCATGTGCCTGGTCTAGCTTTAAAAGTTGGATTAGTATAAGAAATCCACCAAGGAGGTGGAATTTGCTCTGCTTTCTCAATTCAAATAACTATAGCAGGAAAAATCCTACTGTGGCCACTTCTATATTAGAAAAAAAGTGACTTATGACTTTCATTGGTAGTATTTTTGCAGGTATGAACCTTCCAAAACTCACCAATAGACAATGTTTTCATTCTAAACCACCTTTCATCAGAAACCCATGAAGTACACCTTTAAAAAAACCCAAAGGAAGTAGTAGAAAGGGAGGAATGACAATTCACATTTCTCACAAAGCACATCAAAATAGCCTGTCTCGAAATTTTCTGAGAAAAATCATTTCACATCTTTTATCAAAAATGTGATTTGAACAAACTTGAGATGGACTCGTCAGCGCTGTTGACAACTTCTGCTGGTGAGAGACTGCAGACAGACACCAGCTGCTGAGACTGTGAAAAGGTCTGGGTGGAAATCAAGGTGTGCAGATACACCAGTGAGAAGACAGAATGTCTCCAACAGGAATCATGCTGCTGGCTATCTGGGATAAGGCTTCATTTGGCTTCTGTACATGGTCTGAGGTGAAGCCAGAGGCTCGGGAGCAGCAGCCAGCCCTGAGCTCCTCACCACATCCCACACAGAGCAGCCGCCTGCCTGCAGTTTGCAGGGTTTGATGCCGGAGGGAGATCACTGCTCTGCATGTTTTGTAAATAAAATATGACACTAAGAAAACACCTGCCTGTGCGTCATCAGCTCCCTTCCAAGCAGGACACAGACCCCTCCATCTCCACATCAGCCTCACGACATGTTCCAGCTGCTCTTCTTTTGTCTGACAAATCAGCACCGTCTACCCCAAATCTCTGCAGCACCTGTAATTGGAGGGTCAGCAAAACACTTTAGACATCGGAAGCAAGAAGGATAGATAAAAAGCCTTTATCTTCATTGTAACACAAGGAAAATCTGGATGCAAACAGTAGGAGTTATGAAAACATTGAAATCATGGCTGTGCATTGAGTTGGAAAAATAACATTTGACCCACAAGTCACCCGCTCTTGTTTTTGCTGTGTTTGAACAGGCTGTGTAGATCTTTGTTTGAAATGTACACAAACACACTGAATTTCATGGACTTAGCAAATATGTAATCTAAGAGAAGGGGAAGTGTGGGTGACTCGCATTTCTTAGGATCCACCCACATACAGGGATAAAATAAGGGGGTTTATTATTATCTGCTTATACACAAATACATGTGTATAGAGTGTATATACATATTATTTTATACACATGGTTTATGTATGTGTGAGTATATATTACATATATATATGTACAAAAAGATAATGTAGTAGGTGGGTATTATATATATATGTATCTTTAAACATAGATTATGAACAGCTGTACAATAAACCAAGTGGCATGCGCATGAGATAGGGAGGACAAATCAGTGGGGAAAGATATTTTACATGGAGGTTTCCAAGGAACGTTACCAAAGCAGTGATTTATTTGTGGAATTTCGGGGAGGAGAAGGAGGAAAAGACACAAAGGCCTCAGAGCTGCGAGTGAGACAAACCGTACATCATCCTGTGTGTAACAAAGTGGAATGCAAATTGTAGACAAATAGAAAGAAGGGGGGGAAATACACAAACCACAGCTTCAAAATTACAGAATGCTTTAAGCTGTGTGCAGGGTTTAAGGACAAAGGGACTTCCCTGATTGTTCCCCCTCTAGAAATAACTAATTGTTGTGAGCAACACCGGAGAACAAAATAGTCTTGCACACTGGCCTGGGAACTCACATTAAAACATAGCGGATTCAATCCATATTGTTATGTTTTACCACATCAGCCTAAGATTGTGGCTTCAGTTACTTGTTTGGGACTTTTATTATAAATTACATGAGGAATAAAATTATCCACAGTGAGAACAATCAACTACTGGAATATTCTCCCCAGGGAAGTGATGGAGTCCCCAATGTGAACACTTTAAATATTCAGCTGTACCGGGTACTGGAACATTGTGTCGACTGTACTTTTGCCAAGAAAGGTTGGACCAGATGAATCTTGAGGTCCTTTCCAACCTGATATTATAAGTCTATGAGTCTATATTTATAACACCTTGGCTGGGTCCCCTTTCTAATCAGAGAAGGTGGTGTGAGGCGAGGTTTGTTATTTCCAGCAGAGAAAATATAGGTTATTAAAAGATAATTTTGTGGTGGCATTTTAATATTTCTGGCTCATCACAGAGGTTGCTGCTGTCGAGTCCTTATTTTTTATACCCACACAGCAAAAACCCTACATGTGACAGACTTTGTGCATAAACCCACAGCCCCCTCCAACCAGGACACCAAGTACTGGCTGTCACTGTGGAGACACGTTGGTGATGGAGGTGATGATGGGGCCTTGACAGATTTGCCTTCATCTGTCACTTCTCCCCTTCCCTCGTGGCTGTGCCTCCTTTAACAAGAACTGACGGTGCTTTGGACCTTGATATGGTTCAGCGAGTGAGATATATTCTTTGCCCTCAATAGTGTTGTTGGAAGAGCCAGACCCTTCTTTCTAGAAGTAGGGATGCACTTCCCAAGTCCAAGAGGTACTTGGGAATTCACTGGAAACTGAATTCCCATTTTGCACCCTAGAAGATGCTAAGCCCCCCCTCCCTCCCGCCCCGTTTCCCAGAGCATTAACAGGAGTGAAAGCGACTCAGCACCGCACTAAAATGTGTCCCTGGAGAAGGGATAACAACTGAAGATCTTTCCAGAAAGGCCAGGGTGGTTCCTCTGGAAACATAGGACACGTTTCCTGTTCTAACTAACACAGCTAAGCCCAAGAGAACAACTTGCCCTGCAGAATTAGAGAGGATTTGAAGGAGAAAGCAAGCATTTGGTGCCAAAGAGCCTGGGTGGGGGGGGGGGGGGTGGTACTCCCCAGGAAGGTGCAGCACAAAAATAGATGTAAATCTGCAAAGGCTGTCACGTTGAAGTAAACCTGAAGTAACTCTATTGTCTTCAACAGGGTTACTTCAGGTTTACACCAGCGTGACTGAGATTAGCATATGGGCTTGGGCAGGCTCATAATGATAAGCATGAGGGAAGGCGAGTGTTGAAGCTGGGTTTCAGGTAAAATGAAGCTGGGTTTCAGGTAAAATCAGTGCCCTTTTATTGCCCCCCTCCCATGCTGAGACTGCGAGGCCTTCGCTTTATCCCCCTCCTGAATTCAATCTCTGCTCCGGCAATAACTGTTATGGATATTGGATAACTGTGGCAGCTGGAATCCACCCAGGGAAGGGAGGAGGCTGATCCAGCCAACCCCCAGCAAATTAAAGGAGGAGTAAAGAAAGCAATTAAACAATACTCAACCAGAGGCAAACTGAACAGTGGGGAAGGCCTGCACAGCCCATCTCCCTTGTAAAGGCAATCCCATTGGAACTGCCTGCCCCTAAGCCGTAGCTACACACAGAATAAACGAGCAAAGTATGAAGTAAAATTGCAAGATGCTCTTGAAAGAGTGGGCTAATTTCTCCGTCCATAGGGATTCCAATGCCCCGTGTTTGTTATTTCAAGTATTTGCAGAGGAAAAGCCACATATCTGAACTTGCTCAAGCCATGGGAACTCTCACGAGGGGCACAGCAGTTGCAAGCATGATTTTGGGGCTGTTTATCCCGGTTTAGGGCTAAGGAAGTGGTTGCTCCTCTGAAGAGAGCGCACCCCTCACACCAAACCACTGCCTCATGAGTTGAGACAACGTTACCTTGGAGCAGACACCATGGGGAGACAGCGCCGACAGAAGCCCAGCCGTGACCGGCTGACACCAAATGGCCTCCCCATCCACTTCATAGCCGGGTTCCGAGACACCAAACCCCATAACAGCCCTAGTACCTGCAGACGGCAGCGCTGCACTATTTCACCTCCCGTGAGCGGAAGGATTCCGCGAGGGCGGGACGCGTCACGATCCGTGAGCCCGCCCCGCTCTTCCCGCCCGGCCTATAAAGGGGTTTCCGGCGAGCCGCTTCGCGCGTGTAGTATCCGTGCGCCGGTCGAGCTCGCTGAGGAGGCGTCCGCCATTTTGTTCAGAACTGGGTCTCTGCTGAGGCCGGCTGTTGTGGGGGGGGCGGGGGGGAAACGAGTTTGAGAGGGAATAAGGAGAGCGGGGGGGAGAAGGGAAGAAACAAGACAGAACGAGGAGAGAAGTCGGGCCGGCCAAGGAGCGAACGGAGGGAGGGGAACCGCGGGGAGGGGTCCGCCCGGCCGCTGAGAGGCGATGGCGGATATAGACAAGCTCAACATCGACAGCATCATCCAACGGCTGCTGGAGGGTGAGGGTCCGGGAAGGCATGGGGCGGGTGGCCGTGGGGTGGGTGGCGGCCGGGGTGGGGTCCAGGACCCCGCCCGTGAGGCACCTGAGGGGTTCCTCCTCAGCCGCCGTTGCTGCACCGGGTTCTGCCCGCCCGGTGGGGTCGGGGGACCAAAATGGAGGGGTTTGCCGAGGCGCTTTGTCTTACCGGGGCTCGTCTCCGCCTCCCCCCCGGACGGCTCTGCCCTTCAGCCCTAACTTTTTCCTCAGCCCGCGTGTTTCCGAGCTGTTCCCTGCTCTCTGATCCCTTCTGCGCTCCCTGCTGCTTTTCTGGGACCTGCCGCTCCTTCTCCTCCCCTGCAGCTCTAAGGAAATGCTTAATTTAGTATCATTTTCATAAGAAAGTGTTTAAAACCCCCTGGGTTTTTCTCTTGCCTTCCACGCATGCACATGGGGTCTGTGCTTCGGCTGGGTAGTTGTGGGGCTCTGGAAATCAGACATAAAGAGTCTGTAGAGGCAGCTTTTGAAAAAGTCTTGAGATCTGCATAGGTTTCAGGCTGTCGTGGATTTAGCTTTGATGAGCTGCTTGCGTTAATGCTACCATTGGGCTTTGGCTCTTAATTTATAACATATGGTGGCTTTTTAGGTGTGTAGAGAGGGTTGGGTTTTGGTGTTTCAGTCTGTGGAAGGCCTTATTGTCTTGTATTGTTGGGACTTTGGATTGGCAATACTTGCTTGGGAGTTTCTTAAAGGAAAACCTCAAGTTGCAAGGGGGTGTCTTCACCATCATTCCTTTGGTTGCAGGGATCAGCACCGAGCTAGAACTGTCTGCTGATTGTAAGGCAAAAGGCTGAGAAGTAGCCGGTGACAAATTTTCTTCTAGGCATCAAGGAAATTCATCATCATTCAGGGAAGGAAGCTAGCCTGGGACAGCCTCATTTCACATATGGCAGGGCAAAGTATCTCATCTGGACTCAGGCTTGAAGAGCTGGGTCAGGGATTTAACTTTTTTCCATTTGGCATGAAGTCATAGGATCAAGTCGGTTGGAATCTGAGATGTTGCTGAGACAAATGGTGAAGAAATGTCTTTCGGCTGTATTACACCCTTTCCTTGTAAGATGTTGCTTGTGTAATGGCTTCGATAGCAAAAGGGCAGGCAGAGGAGCAATAGTGCTACTCTAGAAATGACTTAGAATTAAAAATCCTATAGATGCATTATGGGAGTATTGAGCTTGAATAAGTAAAAGGAAACAGGGTTTTTCCTCTGATCTGTGGAGCTTTTTGCCTGTTACCAGTTTAAGCTTCCCTGGTTTAAATTATTTGAAGGCTTCCTTTCATAAATTTAGACCAGGATTTTCCTAAAACTCTACTAGTGTGATTTGTAGATCCCAGGTCCTGTATGTAAATATGCTTGATGACATATTAATACATGCTCAGCTTCAGGTATTAATTACAATTATTACTTCATATCACCTAGTGTAATTATTGCAATTTTCCAAAAATGTAAGTTACTGATACCAAAAACATGGAACAAGATAATCCTGGGAAGAGATTGAATCATTTTGAATTATTTCTCTTGTTTAAAGTTTCAAAAGTAGCATGATGTACTGTGTCAGTGTGTTCTGTTCTTACCCAGCTTGTTTCAGTATTACTCATTTTGAGGAGATGAGCGTTCATAAATCATGCTTCCAAATGTTTCCTGACAAGATCTTCTGAGAGATGGTTCATGCAACGAAAGGTGTTACCTGAAGTTGCATCAGTTGCTAGAACTCTGAAAGTAATGTTTTTCCTCTTTTGACATTTCAGTTGGGATTTTGGATTCCTTGAGGCAATGATTGTCTTTTGATATTTAAAATGTTAGTAACCTGTGCTAGTGCTTTTTTGTTGCTTAATAAATGCCTGTTACAAATGTCTTTGCCAGACAGAGTAATGATTGACCTTTGTGGCAGTCTGTCATTTTTATACTTTCTTTTCCAAAAAGGGTAAAACAATAATGCATTTTAGCAACCACTGCAATTTTGAGTGCTAAATTGTGTAAATTACTGTGCAAACATGATTCTCCTTGGTTGTTTATAATGTACTTGACGTATTCTTTCCCTGAAATCATTAAGGTCTGGCTGGGGTAAGTGACCTGAACCTCCAAGTTGGAGATTTGCACTGTGCTAAACAGAAGGGGCGAAAAAAGTAATCTAAAGTATATGTAAGGATTCTCACCCTATATACATTTGGAGCAAACAAGGAAGACTTTTTCAGTGCAGTTCTGGTACAACAACTGCATAATGTTTGTTACACAAACTGTTGTGCCTGTACCACAACTCTGTTAAGAGTTTTGACCTTTTTTTGCATGTAAATTAAAACCATACTCAAGCATGAAAACACTGCAAAATCTGCTTTAATAATCAGCTTACTCACAAAGTTGTCCAGATCCTTATGCAAGCTTTAATTTTTAGAGCAGTATGGTCTTTCATTAGAGCTGTCGTTAAACTATATGCTTAATTTTTTATAACAGTTAACTTTAGGTGATTTTGCTAGTAAAATAGCAAACTCAAGTATTACTTGATGAAATACTTCAAATCAGTGAGAAACTACAGTCAAGTAGGTATTTATGATTTATAATATGCCTTAGCGTTGTGCTGTTGGAAGAGATTAGGAGAGCTTTGCTGGTAGTGAGTCTGGTCTGGTGGTCAAGATGAAGTGAGGAGTGATTAATGAAGTACTCCCTCTTTTGTTCTTAATATAAGGCATTAATAATGTATTTGTGAGGGAGGTTTACTTGTTTTCTGTTCTGACTTCTCTGTTGAAGTGATACTATTCTTACTTTTCCCCCAGCTAGTTGATACTCTCCCACCCACATTAGGCTAGTTAGCTGAAATTATTAGTTAGTTCTTTGAAAGCCCTGGAAGGGCATTTTTAGCTTCTCATTCGAAGGCATATATTTTAAGAGTCTTTCTTGCTCTGAATGTTAAGGGTACAGACTCATTTGGCTTTGAAATGTCACAAGAAAACATTGTTCTCAACCTTGGAAAGCCATTCAGTGAAAACATTGAACATTCTGATCTTTTTTGCTGTAATTGAATTTATATGAGATAGTTTGCCTTCTTTACTAATGAGGGTTGTGTTCTGCTAGGACTAATCTCGAGTACAGGTTGTCTAATCATGTCATTTTTAGTAACCGCACTAACAAGAATTTTCACAAAAGTAAGACTTTTAAGGTATAGTAAATGACAGTATCCTTCACTGGGTATTGAAATGCTTCTGAAGCGTCCTCAAGAGTGGGTAAAGTCTCGAATACTTACAGAGCTAACTCACTTTACTGAAATAAGGAGGGACAAACATAAGAGCAAATTACTCTCCTTCTAGGAAGTGTATTGTAGGACAGCAGCTTGATGGTTCTAAGTTTGTGCGTGCCTGCCAAGTCAGAGCTGCCCCTAGGCAAGAAGATGCTAGAGAAGCTTTCTGTAAGATGAAAAATCAGTGACAACTTGTATGGTCATGCAAAGGGTTCCAGGAAATGGCAGAATTCCTGCTCAGCTCCAGGTAAAGGATGAGTGACAAACCCTGAGATTCTTAGTATAAGCATGGCTTCCTTTCCGCGTCATGTCAGATGGTGTTCCTGACTTGAGCCCCTTATCAGTTTCCTTCATCGGGTGTGTTGGCAGCTTTTCACAGATAAGCAGGGTCTGGTTTGGAAAAGGAGCTGATAGTAGTATAACTAGAAAACAAGATTGAAATGCATTAGTCTTACCATGGTAACGATAAATGACAGGGTAAAATAACACCATTCAGCATACCTAACTGGAACCAAAGTTGAAATATGCTTCTGAAAATATTTTCTGTGCTTCAGCCTCTGCTAATGCTATTAAGAGAAAACCAAATGATGAATGGAGGCTACTTTGGATAAAGCCATGTGAGGCTGGAGTGATGGTAGCCATTCTGAAAGCTGAAATCCTGGTTAGTGCACTAAAATCAGCAAAAAGACTCTAAATCCTCAAACTTTTCTGTTTATACACCCACAGATTTCTATTCCTGGTAAGGCCTGTTGTATAGCTGTCAAGGAGATATTCTTGTTAATTTGCTTTTAATGGGGAAAGAAGATCATCCAGTTATTAAAAATAGTTGAACCAAAGAGTTTGGGTAAACTTCAGCTGACAACGGAGAGGGCTGTTTCTTAGAAATGCAATTTTCCTCTGATTTGCCTTTTTTTTTTTTTTCATGTTTCCACTAAATGCAGCATTCACTGGGCTGAAGGGTCGCTTGCTATTCAGCTTCATATACTGCAATAAGTGTGTGTGATTCTCACAGATGTTAATATGAAATGCGGTCGGATTTTACTTGAGATGGGTTGGGGTGCTCTGATAAAGTTCCTAATAGACAAGCAGCACTTCCTGACCTCAAACCATATAATTTTCTGTAGTTTGCAGAGGTTCATGTTAACCATTTTCTGCTGTGTTGCAGCAGTTCATAATAATGGGAAATAGGAGCCCTGCATTTGGAAGATGAGGATTCAGTCACATTCTGCATTTGCAGCCCAGTCTTTAAAGTGGAAGAATTTGTTATCTCTGAGTACTTGTGATTGGTGTGAGTATGTTTGCTGCGTAGCTCTCTCCAGTGAGGAAGTAGACTACAAGATGAAAACTTGGCAGTGATGCAGAATTTTCTGTTTGATAATGCTGCTGTGAGCTTTCATCATATTAAAAAGTAGACTACAAATTTCTCTTTTTAGAGGCTTGGGTACTGAGGAGTTGCTTCTCAGTTTCACTTTTCAATCTGAAATGATCTGATCAAAGTTGGTAGTGCCTGCAAGAAAGGAAAAACCTTTTCTACATCAACCGGTTTCAGGTTACTTTTGTGCCAGTGGTGCAAAACTGTCATAAAGAACTGCTAAAAGCAAGGCGAAAACCAACCTGCAATATTTTTGGAGATGTCTTTGGGATTGCAAACATCTTAATGTAAAATGTGGTAAAATTAACAGATCTGTAGCCAAAAATGAACTGACCTCCTGATAGACTATTTTCTTTAAAACATTTTCTGTACGAGTATTTAATTATGTATTTCAGTTGACAGCATTTCAGCTGCTGCTTTTAATGTAATACAGGAAAATGAGATGTATCGGTGAAATTTCCACTATTTTTGAGTTCTCTCTTTTGGTGCTTTCCTAAGCATATGTCCCTTTCATATTAACCTCGAATGAGGTGATATACTCAGTTTTATAATATCATTTGAATTCATTAAAGGGTTGTGTTGCACCAAGCAGAATATTGGGAAATGCTTGTGATGGGATGTGGTGTAGAAGTCCATTGTACTCTGTGTGCGCGTGGTCTGTTGTACGCGAGACTGTTGCACTCTCTAGATCCCATAGTTATTGATCTATTTATCTCTCACAGACAAATGTATAAAAGTTATCCTGGGTATCAGGCAGTGTTCTGGCTCCTGGCAGCTGCAGCTGTGTTTTGTACTAGCTCCATTTGCTTGCACCAAGATGTAAGGGGTGCTCTTAAATTCTTGCTGCTCTTCCTTTTATTTTTCCCCCCTCTGCTGGGGTGGCTGTAGCGCTGTGCTCACCTCTGTGTAATACACTCATTTTAGAGCTGGTGTTGGTGGTTGCTTTCCTGCAGTTTTCCTCCTTATCTTGGAAAGCAATGTTAATTTTAGCATTTGGAACCCATGTTCAAGTCAGTACCTCTTCAGAGATCATCCAGGTTCCAGGAGTGATCTTTTCTGGAGTCTTTTCTGTCCTGAGGAGGGCTTGTTTTTCCACAACTTATCATACTTGTACAGTGGAAAAGATTTGTTAGAAGACTGCCCAGACTGGACACTGAAATTAAAGCTCTTAAAAAATCATTTTTAAAAACAGGAGCATGTCTGAAAGAGGATGGGAATAAATTACTCTTTGGAAATAGTGCAGCAGTATGTGGAGACCAGGCACAAATAATATATTACTTGAAATGGGCTGACTTTTTTTCTCAACTGATTAATCATTAACTTGTTCCACTGCTGTTCCAGTCTGTTTGAGAGAGGTTATTATTTATGCATTGAAAGAACAAATGTGTGAGTACAGCCCCGTTGACCTGCTCTTTTGACTTTATGACCAAGCTGCCAATTAGTATTGTACTTGTCTGGTGTCTGTGAGCTGGTTTGGTTTGGTCCAAAGCAGAGAGGAAAAAATGTAAACACAACATATTTATCATAGTGTATTATTTTTGCCTTTCTTAGTGAGATTAAGTAATGTGAAGGCTCAGAGAAATCTTGTAAGTCCTAGAGACTGAACAGCCTGCATTTCCTTGCCAGCTCTTTCATTGCAGATGAGAAAATCCTTGCACTAAAAATATAGATTTCTCAAACCAACATGCACTTCTGCATATTTGATGCTTCTGAAGCCAAAAATATTTTTTCTGAGCTTCTCAGGATATATAGGTCAATGCAAGAAGAAACTGAAGATGCTTATTTCTTCTGTGCCGATTCCATGTTGGACCAGAGTGGTCTAAATGTCATTGGCAGGCAGTGTGCCACAGAGCTGAATCAGATTGTCCTGTTCTTCTTTCATCCTTCTGGTGTCTCTGCTAGTGAGCTTGTGTACTGCAACAGAGCATCATTTTATCTTGTCAAGATTTTCTGCAAGTAGATGACTAAACCTGCAGGAATATTATACTGGTTCAGTGAAAATATGTTAGAGAAGCATGGAAACTTGTATCTGAAAACAGTTTTCAGATTTTCCTTTAATCTTCAGCAGAAATTAATGCATATGCTTTATTCATGAGCTTTAGTGACTCAGTGTGTGACGTAGTCCGTGTATTATACTTTTTGGATGTGCAATGCAGAGTTTGGGTTTAGCATTTTCTAACAAGACCAAGTCTTAGAAAGTTAGATTTTTGGCTTTTCAGAAAGCTAAACACAAGGGTGTTGTATTATCTCAAAACCAAAGGCGAATTGTAAAATTGAAAAGCAGGGGAAATGTTAACGTAATTCAGGCAGCTGGCCACTTGATTCTATTAATTTCTGTTCCTTATTGCTTCTGGATAGTTGGCATTTTGAGTAACTTGCTCATTGCTTGGGAGTGTTTGGAAGATTACAGTATGGATGAAAAAATGTGTGGATGAAAAAATGACTGGATGAAAAGCCTCATGTGTGATAAGCTGCTGTGACAGATTTAACTTCCATTTATATGCTCCATTACTTTGGATGTTTCAATGGAAGACATGAAGTTTAGTGGTAATTCCAGCATTGTCATGTAAGGTCAGAGCCGAGTGATAATACACAGGCAGTGAGTAGTGAAGGAGCATGTACTGCTTGAAAGATAACATTATTAAAGCCATGGCTTTTGACCTACAATTAAGTTAATGCAACTGTCGAGATACGCTGTAATTTGGACTAAAGTTTAATTTGAAGCTTGTTTAAGGAAATGTCTTGTGGTTTAGGGGATTGTCCATGATTCTGTAGGGCAGCCTGTGCCACCATTACCAGTACTTCTGGGAGTCAGTATGCAGGCCGGAATTGTGGTAGGAATGCTATAAGTGCTGGTAGAGATTGCATCCAGTGACACTTGATTTTATGGATGGATATTACACAAGCATTATTTTATTCTTGGTCTAGATAAGATGTATGCTGAGTCAACAATGTTTATACTCTTAATCAGAAGATTGCATAAAAGTAGAAAGCTTCTGTGCTAATATGAAATTGTAACGCCTTTGGAACACAACAGTTTTTGTTCTTACTCTTCCTAAAACATGCCCCCTGTTTCCCCACTTTTCCTCCTGCAGTTCTCTCTTCTTCATTCCATATAGTGCAAGGCCCAAAGTGACAGTACAGAGATTTGAGTCTGTAGGTCCCAGATTTCTCACTCTGAGGCTAAACAGTATTAAGGGAATTAGACTCTAATGGTATCTGGAAGGTTATTTAGGAATTCAGGAAGGTAATAGTGCATAGGTTCTTGTATTTGAAAGGGGTCAGGGGTTGTTGCTTGCTTTTTTTGCAACTGAAGAACAAGCTTTTTTGCATCAAAGAATAAATTCTTCAGTTTCAATGACATATGAATTGTGCACAGTAGTCCCTTAACTAGACAACATTTCTAGCAATGCTTGTGTTTCTGGAGGTGTTGTCAGAGTGTTTCAGGCATCTGAGGCTGAAGTTCTGAGGTCATTTGGCTTTGATGCAGCTCAGCCAATAGGTTATGTGGTAGAAGATGACTTTGCTTATTCCATAATCTTACTGGAGTTTGGAATAGGTTTTTATTGCTTCAGCCTTATCTGTACTCATGTTGTTACTGGTTTGACACCAAATAAAAATATGATAAACTGCACCAGTAATGGCATAATCACCATTTTTATTTAGTCTTACCCTGACCTTGATAAATGCTGCTGCACAGAACTTGGCCATAGGTAGAGTATTGCTGCCATAGAAACGTCCTTTGTATTTCTGGGCAACAGAAATGGGGCATGGGGTGATAGGTAAATGGAGGATAAACTGTGCTGCTGACTGTAGAAACATGTCCAGGTCAACCTGGTGTCCTTGTTATCCAGACTAGAACAGAAAGCTTTGATAGATACTAAAGAGAACCAACTATTTTGAATTGTTTTAGTGAGGGAGATTGGAGCGTTAATGGAGGGGGAGAAGGACTGAGGGAAAAAGTGGTCTGAGACTGGGAGATGAATGTCCTACTGGCTTGTCTTTAACTGTGCTCAAAGGCAATGACAAGGAGAGCTGTTTTGTCATTGGGATAAAAGAATATTTCCTTATGTTTAGTTCTGACCTTCCAGTCATACCCTTGTTTTTCTTTCATGGCTGCTAACTGCATTGTAGAATGGGGCAGTACAGTATTTATTGGTAGTGTAGCCTTGTTTAGATACTGTCTTGGGCAATTGTACAAGCTTCCCTAAACTATCATATATTTCAGCTACCAGGTTAATGATTAAATGGGAGACTTCCTTTTCCTATCTTCAGATGGCTTTCCAGAGAACAAGTGTATAACTGCTTCAGTAAAAAAAAAATATGTCTATATAGTCACATTGTCCAAGATATGTTTTATAACTACAAGGACTTAACTGATGCTATTTAAAATGTGGCATTTAATGGGGGAAGTGTCAAGCCTTGAATTCTGTTAAAAGAAAGTAACATACAACTGAAACAGAAGATGCTGCCCTTTCTCTGGTGACAAGAGAGTGCAGTTTCACCTCAGCAGACTGATATTACCCTGTTATCGTTTCATTCTGCGTTCCAGTGGCATTTAGTCAGTCTCTTAAAATAACAGCAGGGTTGTTGTTGATTTTGATAACTGAGTTCTGACTCCTTCCAACAGTGCGAGGATCAAAACCAGGCAAAAATGTTCAGCTTCAAGAGAATGAAATCAGAGGACTATGCTTGAAATCCAGAGAAATCTTTCTGAGTCAGCCTATTCTACTAGAACTTGAAGCTCCACTGAAAATATGTGGTGAGTGCTGTGATCGTGATTTGATACCTGGGCGGGAGAGTGTCAGGTTAATGCAGATTAAGCAGGGAACAAATGCCAAATGTTACTTTCACTTATTAACAGTGAAACTGATAAATGATTGTAGCAAAAGGAAAAATAAAACCCTGCTGTATTCTTAGGGGTTTGGTTTCACCATACTTGTACACAGTGGGGCTTGTTTTGCACCACTTTCATGTCAAGTTACGCTAAAAGAATGAAGAATGTCAAAATGAAAACCTCAATAAATGCACTTTTAAAAGTTCCCAGTAATTTATGCTATTCCAACACTCAGGGATTTACTTCAAATTTATGTAGATTGTTCAGTATTAGACACTGGTCATCTAAAATTGAGCTTTAGTGTTCAGTTCGATGCAACTGAACATACAGTTGGTTTCTCGGAATCTTGACTTTGTTTTACAAGTGTGGGTATTTCTTAGTAGCTACATACATGTTAGTGCAGTTAACCGTTGCATTACATAGATGCCAGACTTCAGAATGTAATCGCTTTATATCCAGTAAGATAAACTGATTTTTAAGTATGCTGTATGCCACTGCAAGTTTTTCCTTTCTGAAGCATCATTCCTTTGTTCTTTCTCTAGAATCAGACAAAGAATGTAGCAAAGGGTCACTTACATGTCATTTCAAAATAATCTTTGCAGGTGATATCCATGGACAGTACTATGACTTGCTTCGACTCTTTGAATATGGAGGCTTTCCACCAGAAAGCAACTACTTGTTCCTTGGTGATTATGTTGACAGAGGAAAACAATCTTTAGAAACTATTTGTCTTCTATTGGCCTACAAAATTAAATATCCAGAGAATTTTTTCCTCCTCAGAGGAAACCATGAATGTGCCAGCATCAATAGAATTTATGGGTTTTATGATGAATGTAAGTAACAGATGTGTGTATCATCATCTGAGGGTGATGATGATACTGTATACTTGTGTTAAGCTAACCTGGAGGATGGGCTGATCTCTACAGTGGTTATCTTACAGTGATTGCAGCTACTCATATTAAGACCTGTAATGTTTAAAACAAACATGATATTGCTACGCAGTTAATGTACCAGCGTGTCACTGCAGGGTGCATTGGTAGACCTTACCCTAACATAAGAAGCAATTTTTTAGTGAAGTTGAAGTGTATGTTCATGTTTCAAAGGATGTGACTTAATCCAGATAATGTAGAGGAGATAAAACTGATAAATTAATTGTGCAGTGAAGCATTCTCACAACTTGCATTATGGGACAGACTTGGCTTGTAGCATACAAGATGTCTCGTTCTCCTTCAGTGAGGAAACAAAGATGCGTGGCGTTTCAGAGTTGACTCCTTGGAGATTAATCACAGGCTTAGTCATAGGTGGCAAATATGTTCAGGGTTCGTGTCTGTTGGGAGAGTTGCCTTGAAAGTAAAACTGTAGTAGTTTCAATTTCCAGTCCTGTTTCTTTGCCTAGGGAGATTATGTGGTACAGCAGAAGAAAATCTGCTTTCCAGGAATTGCTGTTTTCCCCTAAAGAAAACAGCAAATGGCAAGATTTTCCAAAATGGATCAAATTCTCCAAGGGATAATTTTCCAAAGCAGAGTTGGGACTGGAGAGTCTGGCTGCCAGCAGTGGGATGTTATTCTGTTGTCAGACCAGTGCTGTCCTCAGAGCTGCTTCAGAGCACTGTGCCACACTGAAAGAAGCTCTGCAACTTTCTTCTGAGCAGTGAACTGTGTCTGTGGGTATCAGGAGATAAACTGTGTATAGGCTTTAATGCAAACTTTTTGCAAGCCTTAGTAAACTTAAGGCTGTTGGTTTGATTGTTGTTGTGATAGAAAAGTGTGTTGACTGGTTTTATTCCAAAATGTCTTCCAGGTAAGAGAAGATACAATATTAAGCTGTGGAAAACCTTCACAGATTGTTTTAACTGTTTACCGATTGCAGCTATTGTGGATGAGAAAATATTCTGCTGTCATGGGGGTGAGTTCCTTAGTCAGTACATAAGAAACTTAACACTCTAGTGTCAGTCATGGCAGTTTTATGTTACGTTGTTGAAGCTTCAGAATCTGAGGGATTTTTCCTCTGCCTTGGTACATGTTTGAGGTAGGGTTGAGCTGGATTAGTGTCAGCTTGGTGAATCATTGAGCTGGTAATTTTGTCATTTCGGAGACAATTATCTGCTTTTCCTTTTGTACCAGAAGACACACTGAATGGCCTCTCCTTTTGAGTAAAGAGTCATTGTAGGGTTTTTTTAGACTTGCATGACTGGGAGTTTTATGTACATTGTGAAAACATTTTTTTTTTTGTAAAATCATAGAATGGTTTGACTTGGAAGGCACCTTTAAAGATTGTTTAGTAGAATCCCCCTGCCAAGGCAGGGACATTTTTCACCAGACCAGGCTGCTCAAAGCCCCATTTAACTTGAGGGGTTTGGAATTTCATTTGTAGAAATGGGCTCTGTTATGCCATGTGATACCTGTTTCGTGCTGCTTTTCAAAGTAATGAAATACATATTGCACCTTAAGTGTTTCATCACTTGCACGTGCCAAGAAATCAGTGAGAAACGGTATGAGGTCTGTTTGACACTGTATTTCATCTTGCCAGACCTGGTGGTTAAAATTAACGTACCAAGTGGTTTCTAGTATTAATGCCTCTTATTTAACAGCTCTTTTATCAGACACTTGCAAAATACTACAATGAGATTATTGTAATCCCGTAAGATGTGGAAATAACTTTGCTTATGTTGATTCCAGTAAATAATCTAGTAAATGAACATATCCACAAAGTGACTTTTCTTCTGTTACAAAAGCTTTAAAACAAATGAAAAGCAGTTAACATTGTGAGCGAGCTATGTAAAATCAGTTTGAATACAGATTGGGTTTGTTTTAAAATACTAGCTCAGTCTTGAGAGCAAAGTTGAATTAAGCTCTGAGCTGTGTGTGTCTTACAGGCCTGTCACCAGACCTTCAGTCAATGGAACAGATCAGACGAATCATGCGCCCCACTGATGTGCCAGATCAGGGTCTACTGTGTGATCTTCTGTGGTCTGACCCTGATAAGGATGTCTTGGGATGGGGTGAAAATGACAGAGGAGTGTCCTTCACATTTGGTGCTGAAGTGGTTGCTAAATTCCTCCATAAACATGACTTGGATCTCATATGTAGAGCTCATCAGGTATTCTAGTTTTGTACATTAAACTGCAGAGTAATTTGGGTCCAGAGGGACCTGAGGTGCTTACCTGGTCCAACCCTACCTGCATATACTAAGTGCAGAACAAACCAGTGTGAGCCCGAGTTGCTGAGGATCTTGTATCTGCAAGAATATCTTATATCTTCAAGGATGAAGATTCCACTGTCTCTGAGCAATTTGTTTCAATGTTTAACAACCCTTGTAATGAAACCTTTTTTTTCTTAATACATACAAACTCTTGCTGAATTTCTGATTCCTAAACCAGACTGTCTTGAGCTCAGCAGAATCCTGGTTTTCTCATTCCTAATGAACTCTGACCCAGGTCCTGCTGTGGGTTTCCTGTTCCATTGTGAAAGTCTGGAACTCATACTTCTTAGATGTAGCCAGTTTGTCAGCAGCTGCTTTGCACCTCAGCAGAAAGAAGTTTTCAGTCTTAATATTTCTGCTTTCTCTCTAAAGGTTGTTGAAGATGGATATGAGTTTTTTGCAAAAAGACAATTGGTAACTCTCTTCTCTGCCCCGAATTACTGTGGAGAATTTGATAATGCAGGTGCCATGATGAGTGTGGACGAAACTCTAATGTGCTCTTTTCAGGTATGGTATCTGAAGGTTTCACCTACTGGTTAGTGCAGTTACACTTTAAATTTGTTCTGGTTAGAATCACTACTTCGCTGTTACAAACCTGTGCTGCTTGTTTCAAATGGATCTTTACCAACACGTAGACAGGGCTGTGCTTGCACTTACGTCTTCAACAATGTGATAAGCCCATGCTGATGTGAGTAGGTGAGCTGCTTTACACTGGGATTAAATCATCCAAGCAGAGCTCTCAGCTGTCTGCCTGCTTCCATTGGCACCAGCTCTCGGATCAGCTGCTCTCAAGCCCTTGTCCGAGCTCTAAGCAGGAAACACATTTAATTCCTGGTGTGCTGATGAGTTGCTCAGATGAGCTGTACAGTGCCTTTACTCGTGAGTTAATTGCTTGCTGGTAAAAGACTTAAAGCTTTGTGCTAAACACCTGAACTATCTTTTTCAGATTTTGAAACCTGCAGAGAAAAAGAAGCCCAATTCCAGCCGACCTGTAACGCCTCCCAGGGGCATGATCACAAAACAGGCAAAGAAATAGTCACTTTGGCTCTGCCTTGCTGGGACTTGTATCATATTATATAACCTCCATTTTTAACACTGTCATGTGTACTGTTCAGCTTGCTCAAAATAGATAATGTGTTTGTGGTTTTCCTTTTGATTTGATGAATGGCATTTGCTGGTTGTACCAGCGAATGAAAGACTTTCTTTTTCTCCCTCCCAGGAAGAGTTTTAAACTGTCCTTTTGCTGGTGTTACAGCCGTGCTCCACAGTGTCCCACATTCGGGGTAATCCTACAGCCGACTTCCTGACTTGTACAATGAGTAGTGTAAATGCTTGTTTTCTTCTTTAGGATCTAAAGAGGGCACTGGTGTGCTGTGAGAGTAGAGATTTGTTACTGTCAGAAATTACATACTGTTTATACAGACCACTGTGAACTTTTTTTTTACATTAAGCTTTGTTTTAAAGGGATTTTCTTTTAATGTCGTGTCACGTACACGTTTGTTTTATTGCTGTCAACATTAGAAATAACCTTCAGCCTCACCAGCCTCGCTGGGATGATGTATATTTAATTCAGACACTCCCCCCTCTCCGTACACTTCCAATGAGAATTAAAGCCATCATTTTAAGTGTTTGTGTCTCTTTCCTGAAGCCAAAGTTCGCTTTGCCTGTGACCCACCTCGCCGAGCTGGCAGGGCTCTCCTTTCATCCCGCCTTCCTCTTGGGGACGGAAGGAAGTGCCGACTCAAAATAGCAAGTAGAAACGGTGTGCTGTTGGTCCTGCTGTGCTCACAGTGAACACGTTTTTGTACAGTTCCCATGTGGTCGATTGAGTGGAGCATTTTCCAGCAGCGGCCTTGTCGGATGGACGGGAGCTACAGAGGTGGCTCTGGATCTGCCGGAACGGGGTTTGTGCATTTTAGCCTAAAGACTTTGTTCTACAAACGTAGACAATGGCTTGGGAAGCCAACCAGGGGCGTTGATCTCAATCTCCAGTTTCTATGAATCTCTCACAGAATCTTGTTTTTTTAAATACTGTTAATCTTTTTTGGACGGATAACAGTGTACAATACTATGTAGTGAAAATCACTTATTAAATGAAGAAGTTGTTAAATCTTCTCAGTGTCAGTTTATCACCACATAAACACTTCTGCTCCCAGAGGATGTGACTTAGAGAAATAAATTGTTCTGGAAACCCCCACATTCTTGGTTTGGATTTGTGTGAGCTACCAGCAGTAGAGATGTGCGCCGGGCACGCTCGGCTGTGTTCAGCTTTCTGTGGTTTGAGTGGGGTTGTTCACTCAAGTACTGCTCTGAGTTGTAGCTGAGGATGAGACCCATTTCCTCTGGTTCTTAATTAACAGTGAGGAAGGAACCTCTGCCAGCTATTTGTGGCCAGGCTTGGTGTGCCCTAGTCAGTGTGGGTCATGTTGGGGTGAAGGGTGAGGTGTGATGTGCGCTCTGGGCATCTCACTCCTCCATTTGCCACTTTGTGTGCCTGTGGAAGACAAGTCCATGAAACAGTGTGCTTGCTGCTGCAGGGGGAGATTGGGATGAGCCACCAGTGCTGTGCTGGTGGCCACTGGCGAGTTTCCCCTTGCTTCCAGAAAGAGCTGAACTTTCCTGACAAGAAAAGCAGCCACCAGCCATTGCTTTTATTTCTTTAATGTAATTCTTCACCAAATCCAAGAACATTTTTCTTCCTCCAAGCACCTTTTCTTTTCCCTTCTACATACAGCCAATAACCCACCTCTTGGTAACTTCTGATGAGCTTGTTAGATCAGGTTTTGGTGCTTGCCTGTCAGAGGCTTCCTTACCAACTTTCGCTCTTTAAATTACTTCTGTGGTTTTCTTTACAGCTCTGATTTTAATCCCTCTTAGTACAATAGTCACCTGCATCTATTTATAGAGCTAGCGATAACGGAGCATAAGTGGAAATGGTTTTATGCAACTTGTGCCAAAGCATGTGTTAACCTGTCTGCGAAGTGTCCCCCCACTGACTGCTGTGCCTGTCACTGTGTCACATCTTCCTCTGCGACTTGTTTCCTTCTTCTCTCCTCAGATGCGGTTTCAGTGACACGCGCCTGGTCTGGGCCGTGTTCCCTGGCGCTGCTCCCGGATCACGGCTGCTCAGGGTGAAGGAAGTCCCATGGCAGCGGAAGGTTCCTGTCCCACCCCAGAGGAGGAAGGGAAGGCGACTTGCTGCTGGCGTTGCGGGTTGCGATCAAAAGCTCAGAGGCAGGTTTTATTCCCATTTCTTGGGGATTTTTGATCAGTGGAGGGAGAGAGGGAGCAGCAGGCACAGATTTCCTACTGTTTTTCCATAACAATACTTGTAGGAACATCCAGTTCAGGAACAGCAGGTGCTGTGGCTCCAGCAGGCACTGTGCCTTGCTGCAAATCTCCACCAAAGCAGGACAGTTGTGATAAACCCAAGTTATCTTCAGCCCTCGCCTTGTGCTGTACACCCAAGTCTAACCTGAATGTGCTGGTCTGCCAAAGAGTGATGAAATCTGAGGTGGAGTTCTGCATTCCCTGTGCCTATTGTCCACCTGGGAGGAGCACAAGGATGGGCCTTGTGCACTTTGGGATGAGGTGCTAGAAAATGCTGAGGTTCCAGAAGTTTTAAGCCCTCCCTGGGAGGAAACTTTCCAAGAAACGAGTGTCTTTAGGTGTTAGAAGTGAAAAAGGGGGAGATGCTTCTTCATTTCTTCAGAAATACCTCAGCCTGGCTCAGCAGAAATAGGTCCCTGATGCTTTTTGCAGTTGAGTTTGCTCAGGGAACTTCCCAAACGAGCTCATGTTTGTAGATTGAAGGGAACCCTACATAAGAAGCCTTCGGATAAAACATGAGCCTGTAAGTGGAAGCAGGTTAATCCCGGCCTCATTTCTAGGTCTTAAACTTCTGTCATCCTTGCGGTCCCTGGACCTCCACCTACTCTGGGTGACTGACCTGTGTCCCTCGCTGCTCGGCAGCCGAGCTCTGATCCCAGCAGAGACTCGATTTGATTTCAGCGCTGTGCTGGATCTCGGGCTGGTTAAAACTTAAAGAGAACAAAAGCCTGAACCTCGGCCCGGCGGGTGCTGTTCCGGCAGCTCCGGGACGCACCGTAGGGAGCCGAGAAGCGGGAATGTTGGATCGGGGACCGGGACTCCAGACCCGTTCGGAGCCTTCCGGGCGGGGCCGGTCGGGTGGTGGGGCCGGCCCTGCCTGTGGGGCGGAGCCGGGCCGGCAGAGGCCGCGCAGCACCGGGGAGCGCGGGGCGGCGGGCGCAGCCAAGACACGCACGGTACCGGGAACGGGGGGCAGAGGGGCCGGGACGCTCGCGGGGCTTGGCGCGGTGAGTGCCGGCCTGGGGATGGGGTGGGGTGGGATGGGATGGGAGTTGCAGCAGGGCACCCCCGGACCGCCACGTCCTTCGCGGCTGGGGTCCCGCCGGGGCCCGGGGCTCCTCCCAGCCCCAGGAGCTGACCGGTTGCCCCATCGGGGAGCTCCAGCGGCAGCCCCGGTCCTGCTTGCTCCATCCGCCGGTGACGGCTCCAGGCACCGCGGGCCGAGCGAGCCCAGAGGCCATCCCAAAAGGGGCCGGGGTAGGGAGGGTCGATGGTGGCTGGGCAGCTCCCTGCGGGGCTCCGGTGGGCTCCACTCAGCGCCTGGTGGTCTGGAAAGAAGGTGCAGCCTATGCGAGGCACCTCTACAGCGGGTGAGAAGGTGCCTTCTAAGGCCACCCCTGCTGTGAGTGTTGCCCAGGGTGGCCCTCCGGGACCTCCAACTGCAGGGAGTGAGGAGAGGCAGAGCAACCCGGGAGCACGGGCAGAACCACGGGGGCCCCGGTGGGCACAAGTGGCTTGTGCTGAGCTCCCCAGATGGCTTTGGCAATGACGGATGCATGGAGAGCCCCACTGAGGATGGGGATGTGGTTTTTGGCAGGATTTGTGGGCCAGGCAGCCCAAAGAGGAAGGGTGAGATGAGACCAGGGAACAGGACAGCAGGCACAGACAGAACCTCTTCTGTGGCTGTTCCCAGTGCTAAGCTGCAGCTGGGATCATCTGTGGATTTGGGGTTAGTCCTGGCCCTAACTGGGCGTCCACAGGGACGTAGTGAAGTCAGGATAACTGAGGGTGATGTAGGATGGATGGAGGATGCATTCTGGAGAACACAGGGTTATGAGATGGGTTTGTAGAGCATCACCCGCCATCCAGGATGAAGTGTGGGAATTGCCTGCTTATTTTGTCTGTAAAGGGTAAACCAATTGGAGACCCTGATGTTAAAGAAGAGAAGTTATAGCTGTTTTTCAGGTCGGTGGTGTGGCTGGCAGGTAAGGATGGAGGGTTAGTCCCGGGCAGCTGGGCTGCAACTGCAGCCACTGGCAGGGCAGTCTCAGACCCGATGCTACAAGAAGCCTGTCCTAGTGTGTAAGGGATGAGAAAGTGAATGAAGGGGAGGAAATCACTTGCTTCCAGCTTCTGACCAAAACTGGGGCCTACTAGAAACACAGTGGCTCTTTCCAGTGGGAAACTGGCAGCTGCCTCTTCTGGCATCATGAGATGTGAGATAAGGGCGGGTGTGTTTTCCTCCTGTAATCAGTGCTTTGTTTGGAGATGTTTGGAAATACCTCACGAGCGAGTTCCTCATTGTAGAGCAGCAGACAGGATGCAAACAGCACCAGGGAGGGCAGCGGGGGCTCCATGTCGTGCCGTGGGAGGTGATGCAAAACGTGTGGCTCCACCATTGAGCAACTTCCCGTCAGCAGGGAACATCCACGCTGCTCACCCGGCTGTGTCTGGGCATTATCACACTCTTGTCACTTGATGTGGTGAAAGGAAGGGGATTTGGCATCCTTGGTCACCCCTTGCAGGGAGGTGATGCTCTATTCTTGTCTCTCAGGTGTTGGCAGGGTGATGCCAGCTTGATCCAGAGCCATGTCCAGGTACCTGAAGCACTTCACGGTGGTGGGTGATGACCCAGTGCAGTGGAGTAATGACTATCAGAAATGGGAAGAAGAGGAGGAGGATGCTGGGGAGAAGCAGCCAGATTCAGAAATCAAGCTGGAGCCCACCAGGAGACATGTCTCCTTCCAGGACATGATGAAAAAGCTCTTTAGCTCCCGCAGGTTTCAGGTAAGGCAGAACAAACCCGGGCTGAAGGGAGATGAGGGTGAGATCTGGCCAAAGGCACTTGTGACAGAAGAATTGAGGTGGGATGGAGCTCGTTAGCAGTCACAGTGCTGCAAGTGTGGCTGCTGCCTCTGAGCAGAGCTGTCCCATGGGACCACAGTGCTCCACAGCCAGTGCAGGTGTTTCCTGAGCAGTGACAAGCCTCAGTTCATGCTCCTCACAGCTCGAGCTCTCCAAGACACCCCCTATACCAAGCACTGGGCAATGGCTGGGTTTGGTGGGCACCCAGGAGGTTTTATGGGGTGAGACTTAGCAGGACTGACCCGGGGCTGCAGGAGTGGAAATGCTGGGTGGGAGCAGTAGAAAGTTCCATCAAGTACAACCAGCTGAATCAGGCACCCAGAGCATTGAGGCATGTTTAGCTGAAAGCTGTATTAGCTCCTCTTGCTGATCTGTCTGTGCTGGGTGGGGGTTTATATTGGTTCTTCTCCTCCAACAGATCTTGATTGTCTGTTTGGTCATCCTGGATGCCTTGTTGGTTCTTGGGGAATTGCTTATGGACTTGAAAATAATCCATCCGGACAAATATAATATAACCCCAAAGGTAAAATACAGGGTGATTTCACTCTCTTTAGCGGTTCAAAGCCCACTAGATCAGATGACTGGGCAAAGCAGGACCTGGACCTTCAGCTGTGCTGAGGCACCAGTTGCAGGCACACAGATGAAGGCCTCACTAAGACTTGTGTGACAGCCCCACAGTATACGGGACCAATCTGGCTCAGTTCATGCCATCCATGCAGCAGCCTTGTGTTTCCTTGGGCTGCAGCAGGGCTGAATCACTCTCACCACCCTTCTCCCAGTCATCTTCACACCTTCTGGTCCAGTCCACTGACTGCCACACACTCTGGTTGTCCTTTGGAGCAGGAGGCCCCAGCCCTTCCCCTTGTACAGCCAAATCAGACATGCCCTCGCATGTAGGAGGTTTTCCAGCCTGCCCTGCTCATGAGCATGCAGGAGGGTTTCCTGCCCCTAAACTTCCATTGTCTTTTCCCAGGTTTTCCACTACCTCTCCCTTTCCATTTTAACTATCTTCCTGGTTGAGGTGGGGTTTAAAGTCTTTGTGTACCGCCGAGAGTTCTTTCACCACAAGTTTGAAGTGCTGGATGGGATCGTGGTCATCGTGTCCTTCATCCTCGATGTCGTCCTCATCTTCCGGGAGCATGAGTTCGAGGCTGTCGGGCTCCTCATCCTGCTGCGGCTGTGGCGGGTGGCCAGGATTATCAATGGTAGGTGTGAGCTTCCCCTGCTGTATGTGCTGCATCTGCTGACCTTCCCTGCATTACCTGGCCTTAGGTCTTTGTTTCCTTTTCAAAGTTATCTCCCAGAGCCCAGTCTTGCTCTCGCAGTGGAATTTCTTTGGAGCAGCAATAATCTGCTGCTTGTGTTGCTGTGATGCTTCAGTGATGGCCAGCTCTAGCATGGTAGCATTAGGCACATTCCGCTTAAAACAACCTATAATCTGTTCTTGCATCCTGGAGGGGATGGCTTATGTCTTAGGTTTGCATGGTAAGATCCTTTTGGTAATGTTTCAACAAGGGAACAGGATAAAACCCTGCCTTCCTGAGTTGACTTCTATGGCAGAGTAGGTCTTGCTGCTCTGATGTTCTGCTGTGACTCTGTCATCCCCTGCAGGGATGCTGCAGGGAGCGTCCCGATCCAACTCTGGATCTTTCTTACTTGAATTCAAAGGGTTTATCATAAAAAGAGGAATATAAATATCCCCAAATCAGACTTTACTGAGTCTGCTGTTGAAACTGTAATTGTTGCAAATAGATGTGAATTCAGATACTGGCTGAAGTAAGTGTAGCTAGAAACATCTTCTCCCTTCTCGGGGAAGGAATTTTGGGAGTAAAAGAAACCATGGCAATGAGATTATCCCTAATTCCTGCATGAAACCTCGGTCTAAGTGCTGTCCTATGCCTATGAGTCCATTTTTGGTGAGTACTCTACACTTGATGCAGCTCCAGGTCTTGTTAGTTTGAATGAAAGGCAAGGATGGCTGGGGCCGTGTCCCTTGCTTGCAGCCCCCAGCTGCTGTTTTGATGGGGACAACATCCCTGATCAGCAGAACTGTCCAGGAAGGGGGCAGATGTGAAAGCAGCTTTTGTGGTTCTTTTTAATTCTAGTGAAAGTCAGAGAGAAACTGAATTTGTGTGCAGCTGCCTGAGCCCCAGGAACCTTGGTGTCCCTTAACATGCCATTTTACAGCAGAAAACCAGTATTGCATGTACGAGTAAATCCCCTTAATCCTGGGGTGCTCCTGGTTTCCTCCCAAGGCTTTTCACTGTGCCCACTTGGAGCAACAGAGGGGACAAAGAAAATCTGCCCCAAGCTTTGGTATTATGTGTCTGAGCTCTGCACAGTTCATGGTTCACTGCCCATAGGGACCAGGTTACAGGCAGGTGGGGACTGTTTGATGTTATCAATGCAAATAAGCAGCATCACTGCTTTGTCTTGAGGAAGGAACCTTGAAGCCCAGCCTGTAGCACTGGAAACACAGGCATGCTTCAGTGCCTGCCTCTGCGCACGTTGTTCTGTCAGCAGCCGTGAAGAGCTCTGCTCTGTAGGAAGAACGTGATGTTCTTCATGCTCTTACCGAGCTATTTTGGTTTTTCCCCCTCAGAAAGGGGTGGGAAGAAAATGTCTTTACTGCGGGGGCTGAGTTCACGTGTAAGAACCTCACAGTATTTCAGTAGAGAAGTGACACCTCCACTGGAACGAGCATATCCTTTGTGCCGCTGTGCAAGGTGAAGCCAAAACACCTTGAGGATGATGTGCTGTGTCTATGTCCTGTTGCAGAGTGGTCAGCCCCAGGGGTGGACGAGCCTTGTGCCCAGGTTCTGCTGAGGACAAGGCTCCCCACTACATGAAACCAGCTAAAACACAGCCCCTTTTGAGTTTTGTTGTCAGCAAAGCTGCCCCCCGTTACATCCTCCCAGGCTCTGCCAAGGGAGTGAATTCAAATTGAGGATGTGAATGGCAGTCTGATTAATTCAGCTCAGCGGCCAGACTGCCTCTTTCCAGCAGAGTATTGGTATCTGAATCCCTGGAGTGGCTAATTTCAAACCCTCCTCATTAAGAAAAGCACTTGGGAAGGGTGGTTTGGAGATGACAGAAGCAGAGCTTGAGAGGAACACATTTAACTCCTTGAGTGCAGACCCAGTGTACTGTTAACCTCCTGCTTGGGGCTGTTTTACATTGTAAAACAAATCCACTGTGAATTGTTTCACAGGAATCATTTTATCTGTGAAAACCCGCTCGGAACAACAACTGTCCAAGCTCAAGCAAATAAACCTGAAACTTGCCACAAAGGTTGAACAACTTGAACACAGCTGTGTGGAGAAGGTAAGAAAACACTTAATTTAAACGAGGTTTACCTGCTGGCTGCTCCCCAGGGTGAGCTGCTGGGAACCTTTTGCAAGGTTGCTGCTCTCAGCTTAGTTTCCTCATCAGAAAGTTGTGGGGCTGAAAAGCCACAGCCCTGCTTTTACTTCCCATAGCAGCTCCTCTTGCAAAGGGATGACGGCTGCCTCTGCCCTATTCTAGCAAGGCCATCCTGGTTTACAGCAGCTCAAGATACATTTCAGCAGTGGGAAGATCTGTGGGAACCTGCAAAACTATTTTAAGGTAAGAGCTCTATGAATAATTTGATTTTTGTCTCCTACAGGAGCAAGAAATTGAAAGGCTTAACAAGATACTAAAACAGCATGGACTCATCAGCGAGGAAAAGTAGGCGGCTGGTTTCCGAGACGGGAAATCTGCCCTGAAAAGTGCAGTGTTGAAACCTACCAGACTGACCTGCAAGGTTTTTGTGTGTCTTTGCTTTCTCTTGTATAAGTGTTTTCTATAAACATTTTCTATTTGACCACGCTTTGATTAGACCTTGGGACTGCAAAAACAGTTTTGTGGAAAATTAATCCCATGTCCTCCCACAACAGTGATTTCATAAGCCCTTCCTTGCACAGTTGTACAGCCCAGACTGCAAAATAATTTAATAAAGACACATCTTTACAAGCTGCAAACCCATAAAGGTACCACTTATTTGAAATAAGTTCATTTTTTCCAGTGATAATGTTCTTTGTAACATCTTGTAGAAACTGGCAGTACCACTGATAAGAACCCAGGCTGAAAGGTCATTGCTTCCCGACAAGCTGACCATTCACTACTGGTACATCTCTCCTGTGCCAACCATTCTCTTCGTACTGTTGGTAGTTTCCTCATTTCTGTTGCTGCTTGTGCCACTTTGATATTTATATAAGGGTTGTTTCAAAAATACCAACACCACACTCCCTTAGTTGACAATCGAATCAGCACCAAAATAGAGGCCAACGTGTGCCATCTTACGTCAAACAGTGCCTTGTTCTCAGCAGCAGATCTGAGTTCTGATACTGCATTCTCTCATCCCTGCTTCCATTTTAAGTGTCAGTTTGCAGCCCGCTGGGCTATGAAGTTCTTTGTTTCCACAGCTCATAAATCAATGCATTAGAAGAACTGGAATATGTGAGAACAGATGTAGGTGAGTGCACTGCTGAGAACTGTGAAGACTCCAGAAAAGCCGTTTAGAAACTGTGTTCTGAAGGACCAGGCTGGTGTTTGAACACTTTTCAGGTACTAGGAGGTCTCTGTGGAGAGACTGTTTTACAACTGAAGATTCAGTAAGTGGGAATTCTGAAAGGTGTTGACTGTAGCAGGCATCTCCAGTTGATTTCAGCTGGGATGGCCATTGAGTTCTCCTGAAAGCATCATTTAACTGGTCAGATTTGTAAAGAAAGGTATAATTAATCAGTGGTTTGGGGAAAATAGCTAGAAATATGTAGCTTATTCATCTACAAAAATAGTTAGAGCTTTATCTAATAGCATATGATTACTCTAAGTAACAATTTAGTTTTGCTATTCACAGAATAATGAAGCCTACTTTCCTTTGGAGCTGTCCCTTCCCTTCCTGCTTCCACACTGCTCAGCAGAGCAGCCAATGTGCTGGGAGGCTGGTGGCTCTGTGTGTGCTGACTGGGCAGCCAGAGCCACCAGCAAGTTCAGACTCAAGCTTTTTTCCTCCTGGCAGAGTTATAATTGGGAACTTTCCACTTAATGTGGGTTTTTTTATGCCCTAAAGCTTCTGAGAGGCCTCACAAGGATTCACCCTTTCTCTCCTGGGCCATTTTAACCCAGTAGGTTGACAATTCAGAAGCAACTGATGGCTCTTCACAGTGACTGGATAAACCTCACTTCTTTAGAAAATGAACTGCAAGTCAGAAAAAGCAGAAATGTGGTTTGTCTGGGGGGGGGGGGGGGTAATGCGTACTTACCTCAGACAAATGGGAAGAAAAAATCAAAGGGTAACTTGGCATTAATGGTGGGCCAGGCCTTATAGCCTGGCTCTGCAGGTAAAGAAACATCCGTGAAAACAACAGAACTTGTTATAGGAATAGTCCTTTCCCTTCCTGAGGGAAGCTGCAGTGAAAATACAAATGGTCATTAGCTTCAGCCTTCTCTATGTATGACTGCTTGCTTTGTGCTGGGTTATACTCTCAGCTGTTACTTGTAAAAAGTTTGTTTTTTCATATACAGCTCCATGTGTTTTCATGAATGACGTATAGTTTTTTATTGAAGTGTGTTTTGGCCAGTAGCCCACAGTTGTGTTTGAGTTGGAACAGAAACTGTTGGGTATAATACAGTCTAATATGAAGTGCTACTTTTAGATAAAGAGATTAACTGGGTCACTGTTGCAGAGCTGATACCTGACCAAAACAAGCCACTCTTTTTCTCTTAGGTCCTGTAATTGAATTACATACCTGCTTCAGTGTGGTGGTAGTGATTGTTGCTGTAACATTCACTATTCTGGCTTGTGGATTGACTAGGGATCCATATTTAGTCCACTTCACTTCTATTTCAAGTGATACCGGTATTTGGCATGAGCTCTGAAAAGTGTTATAAATTCTCTCATTGTCTGACTCATACAGAAACAGCCACATTAATTATTCATGTTATTAAACTGGCAGAATGCCCCCACAAAGCTGGCTCCAGGAGCTTCCCAGGACTCCTACACCATGCCTGTGCCCTGGACTGCTGCCTCTGCAGGCAGCACAAGCTTTGTGCTGCAGCCTTGGCTCAGGGGTGTCGGGGCAGTTTCTCCACAGGTGACAAACTGACCCTGTAACTGCACTTCAAGCAGGGCTGTTCTGCCTGAGGCAGGACTGTGACTCTCAGTGATAGTGCTGAGCTGGCTCTTTTTAGTAGGAAGACTTATTTCAGCAGACAATCCTTAGCTCTGTCAGGGCAGAATTTTGAAGCCTACAATTTTAGGTATTTTTAGGTATTTCTTTGTGAACTGTCAAGTTTCTGGTTACAGAAATGATTCACTGTTTAGTTGCAAAAGCCTGTTAGAAATCTATATGCAAGCTGTTGCTGAGGGTGTGCTGCCATTCAGCACGTGCCAAGCAGCACTGGCTGACATCAACAGCAGGATCTGTGCTGTTGGGAGGAGAAAGACTAGTACAGAGGATGCTAGGAACTAATGTAGTGTTTGGGTCACTCAAAAATACTGTTTCTGTGCTTTAAAGGATTCTTGCTCTTACTCTAATCTGATATAAGCACCAAGGACAAGCACTGATTCTGTTACTTCGCTCTTTCAACCATACCTATTGTGCTTCATCCCCATCTGAACAGCAAGACTCTAAACTGACTAGAACTCATTCTGTACCTAACATGTTGTCCTGATTCATACCTGAGAAGCCTGGATGGCAGCTTGATTAAAGGTAAACCCTGTCTTCTAGAGCAAGAGCTAAACTCCTTGTTTGTGACTATCCCAGGAAGTCTTTCCTCCAGTTCGTCTCTGCATTTTTTTCCCTGTAGGTCTGTATTTTTTCCTGAGAAGCCCAGGCTGGTGCTGCAGTACATGTACAGGTAGAGGTCTCAGGAGGGAGGACATCAAGAGTGAAGGAGATACTGGCAGTGGCGTAAACTTTTACCTGTTCTGAAATGTAGAGGTGAGTTATCGGCACCCAGTCGAGCACATCCTGGGCTTGAGAATTCCCAAATGAGGCCACGTATTCAGGAAAGCTTTGTCCCTTCAGTAGATCCAGGAGGGCCTGAGTCAAAGGCTGGCATTTCATAGCTCCTGTAATTCTTCCAGGGAGAAAAAAAGAGATGCATTAAAGCAAAATCCATCAGTTTGGCACAGTAATAATTTCTCCTTGCTCTTCTGCGCTGTTCAAGCCTTCTGGCTACAGCTACAAATGTACACAATATTTTCAAGAGAAAGACCCTTGTTAATTAAATGACATTTTTTATAATTAAATACTCTGTTCCCAGTACTCTTCCAGCTGTATAAATGTCCCAGGACCTGAAACAGATCCTAATGGAAAGGGTTGTTAGTGGGTTTAAAAGCACTAAGTAATAAAAGAAATGGCCTCTTACCGTAACTTACAGCCTGATATCATGTTATAACCAAATAACACTGGGGCTCTGGCTCCCTGTGCCACCAGACAGTCCTGGGTGGATGTACTTTGCAGGATGGTAAGTTGACTGTATTTGTTAGTATTTTGAATGATGCCAGATGTAACATACAGTTAAAGGGAAATTCAATACTTGATTTATATCATGAATAAAGAATCCTCAGTCATATCCTTAAAATATAGCTGAAAATGCTACAATAGCTCAAGACTCCTCTTACACTGTGAAGAAGCACTGGAGTGTACAATGAAGGTCTAAATCTATCTCACTAAACAGTCTCAGGAGATTGCAGTCAGGACTGAGTCATAAGCTACTTCTAAAGTACAGGCCAAAAGCACACTTCTACGCTGGGTAAAGAACAGATAATATATTATAGATGCCCGTGCTAGAAAGTGTTTGTGAGGATGGACCAGCGAAAGTGCTGCAGATGTAATTTCAACAGGGAAAGGATATCCTTGTGGCCGGAAGCCTGCTCTTACAGGCAGTCCAACAACATAACCAGGATGACCACTGAGAGGAACTGGTGTTGTATTTACCTGCAATGCAAACATACGGTATTAGTTCTCATCCTGTACTGAAATGGCTGGAAAACATAGACATATTTCAGTTATTTTAGGATTATTAAGGATTATTCAAGGATTGCCTTAGTGATAAGATAGTAACAGTAAGCTTGTAACAATTCTCTTAACATTGGTGCAGGCTTTTCTTTCACTGGATACAGTTACAGAGAGTCACAAGATGAATCTTCCAAATGTGAAAACCAGACTTTGGAGGCCATTATTGCCCAGTTCTGCAGCACTGCCTCATTTGTGTACCCAGAGCAGGTTATATTTTACCTTGCTGCTAACAACTGTTCCAATTCAAGTTTAATAAGTTTTGTAATTAAATGTCTTTCACCAAGTCACCCGTAACATCTCCAGCAGTTACCTGAGTAAAGCTGATTTCGAAGCTCTGCTCTATTGAAAGTGCTTCTTTGTTAATTGCCCCCAAGACAAAAGCACCAGCTGCTTCTATTATTTCTCCTGCATCTGTGTATGTAATGTGATAGCTCACCTGAAAATTCAACATTTTAGATATTAATTAGAATAAATACGCAAGAGGATGAAACTAGAGAAAAGGGCTTTAGAAGTATGCAAGTGTTTTTTATTTCCTCCTTGCTTAAGGAACACTCAAGTACACAGTAAAGATACACAATAGCCTCTAAAGGCTGGAGTCTCTTCAAAACTGGCTTCTTGAAAAACCTCTTCTAAGCATAAAGCCAATGTTCCTTTAAGGTTAAAAGCTGAGATGATGTGCATTGTGTGTTCCTCTGTCTCTGTCACCACTGTGCCTGAAGTCAACATCTCCCAAGCATAATGGAGAGTCTAAGTCCATTTTATTGTCTGTTATGTCATATACACACAGTCATAATAGAAAAGGATTTCATCCTGTCTCCATGTTATGTTGCATATAGTTATTATTTTGTTGCAAAACACTCCCTTTTATCCCAAAGTCAGTGCTTCTGCTGTCACATTTGCTTGGGAGATGTCAAATACATGGAAACTGTGCAAGGCCCTTCTCACATCTTTGCAATTTGTGACTCAGAAGTGATTTGATGCATACATTCTTTCCATCAAACATGAGGAGAAAAAGAACTGTCATACCTACCCCAAGAACTACATTTATGCACAGTTCATCCAAAATCATGGGGAGCCTGAGGACATCACTATCATTAAGTAAAGTCCTCATTCCATTTAGAGACTGGACAACTATGGACTGGACAGAAATATTCACCTGAAAAACAAATTTACATAATTTCTGAGTATTGTGTAGAATTATTTTTGGTTCTTTTTTTGTATTGTATTTGTGACCCTTCTGGGTTCTGTTAACAGTCCTCTGTTAACAGTCCTCTGGTACCGTATTTTTACTGTAAAGATTAAGGATAAAGTCCCTGTTCTGATGAAGTCTGTGAAAAATTCCACTGACTATAACCAAGTAAGAATTTTTCCCCCAGCTCTTCCCACTAAGTTAAGAAGGATACTCACCATCTGACTTGACTTGGGCACCTAAGGAAGAATAAAAGAGCACATTTAAATGACACCAAACATGGCTTAACTGCTTTGCCAATTTAACTCTCTATCATTACAATAACTTTTATATCATGGAAGTTATTGGATATACACTACAGTAGTGTGAGAACAATGGCTGTTCTTCATGGCTAGTAGGAAAAAATCTTATAGTCCAATACTCTTCTTCCTCTGAGTGTAACTGGAAAATGTCTTAGTGACTTCCATCAGTTTTCCGTCAGGCCTAGCTAGACTACATCCCCAATAAACATACAGTGCATTCGCCAAGTAGTAGATGAATCCAATGTTTTCCTTGGACACTCTATTTGCAACTCAGAACTAAGAAACAGTGAAAAGGTTTACTTGCATCAGAAAGGTGATGACTGTTACTGTGCCTCATAGCCTTTGACCTATTGAGGGCATCAGAGAACATTGTTCCTACTGCAGCTCTGTGCAACACCACTTGTAACTAACCAGAGATTGCCAGGTCAGGAAGTCTGCTGCTTTCCCAAAGGAATAAAGAGGTTTTGTTGTGCCGTTCTGACAGTATTATGTCCATAGTTTCACAGTACAATGAAATGAGAAGCAAGTATCCCTCTTGTAATACAGCACAAGGACATGCATAGTTGCCCCACAGGGAAATTTCCACTGAATTTTCATGGAGGCACAGAAATGTCAGCCCAAGGTCATCAGTCATATTTCTATCAACACCTTGATGTACAGCTCAGCCATCAGAATGTCCCTGGGTCTGCTGGACAGGCCAGGGGAGAGAGCAGAGATTAAGTGCCACAGTTACCAAGAGCTTCATATCCCTCAAGCTGCCCGGCCTGGCAGTGAGTACGTGCTCATCATGATGGGGTTTCTGAAGGAACTGCTGTACCAATCCTCTCACTGGGGGCTCCCAGCGAATCTCCCGGGGTTCATGGCTTCTGCCTATCTTTTGCCAGCAGCTCCACCTGCTGGCACTGGAAGGGCTCCCTGCTCTGCCCTGTCTCCAGTACCAAGTCACTTTGCTGTTGTCACACCGATCTTCAGCTCCCTTTGGAAGGGGAGTTTCCTACAGACCATTTCCAGCATCTACTCAGAGATCTCCAATTCTTTCATCTGATACTTCCTGAATGTCCAACGTACTTTGGACAGAATTCTGGCCTCTCCTGAGCTGGGCTGCTGTCACTGGCAAGCAGCACACGGGTTCTAGTGAGAAAGGGGAATTCACCTTTGAATTCAAAACATTCATCTGCTTGGAGCTTGTCCTGAGGCAAGCTAGTTATTCCTGGTTCTACAGCCACCAAGAACATAAATTCTGGGTACACACAGAAACACTCAAGGCCCTTCTGAGGCACAGTTTTCTCCAACTGTTCACCAACAGGATGACCAAAAGCTCCCATCTGTGTGCAACAAATATGCTGATTTTAATGACGTCCTCAACAAGCAGAGAATGATCCCACCTGTGAGAACATGAACCATTTAAGGGGCTTTCCTTTCCTGTTGAAAGGGGATTTATTTCTACATAAGACATCATCCTCCACTTCAAAAAGGAATGAAAAAGTAAGCTTAGCTTTGAAAAATAACCACAGGCTATATTTGGGAGTAAGCTGGATACAAACAAATTTGCTCTCAGTGGGGTAAAAGGTCATGTTGTTGGAGGACTACAAAAGGAAGGCTCAGTATCCATGTACAATACCTCACTATTAAAAACTGAGGTGTGTAAGAAAAGTGTATCTATGCAGAGGATTAAACCTTACAAGTTTTTCTTTATGTACAAAGGTTTCTCAACTCGTTAAAGCTCAGACTTCTGCACTCCGGTAACAGGCTTCTTGGAAGAGCTTGAACAAGCACAAAAGCCTAAAGCTGTTGCCACTGCAGTAAGCACAAACTCAGCAACAGGCTTGTCTCTTCAAGACCATTATTTTTGTTGGCCAAGCAGAGCACAGTAAATGCTTTTGTTACCAAAGCTTGAAGTAAAAACATTCCCCAAGGCTTTCTGTAGAAAAGTCCATTGCACAGGGAGGTGTTTTTTCCCAACCCGCAATTTAAAAATCCCAGTAAAGCACCATACTCTTTAGCAAATAGAATTGACTTAAATCTGTAGATACAAATGATACGTTATATCAGTGGTCAGCTGCATGACTGCTACAAATCATACTCACTGCTAAAATGCTGGAGTTGATGTAGAACAGCATACTAATTGCTTGAATGCTGTCGCATTTTTCCACACTTACTGATCTAATGCATTTTGCAGCCTGGTTTACTAAAAACCCTGGAAAAAAAGTCACAAAGTATTACTGAGGGAAGTTAAAGAGTAATTATAAAAAGCAGAAATGAAAGTCTAAGAACCTCAAGTATAAGTAAGTGTAATTCCTATTGCAGGTAGGGGTTTGTGTGAGCTATAAAGACTGACACTTTCTTAGATTCTGCAAAAGTGCTGAGACAAAACACTACTTTTTAACAAGCTTAATAAAAGGCAGCTTAATAAAGAAGCTTAATAAAAGCCAGCTGAAAATTTATTACTTCAGTTTTGAGATCTTATGAGATTTCTTTATTTCACAAGAGACTTCAGTTTTCTTATGGTCAGCATGATTGTTATGATACCATATTTAATAACGACAGTGGGGTTTGGAAACTCTGTGTGTGTATGGTTGTGGCTTTTTCCTTTTCCCTCTCCCTCTGCAGAGGGGAAAAAACTGTGTGAAAGATTAAAATGTAGAGCTCAAGCCTGCAAGTCTGCCTTGACTTGCATTCAGGCTGTGAAAGGAACCTCACTGTTGTAAGAGGCATCTTACAAAGGTTGCTTGGTTAGGTCTTGCTTTGTGTAATACCCACTTCCCTCAGGGTGTCACCCTTGTGCTAGTCTATTAAACCAATTATGCCAAAGAGGATGTTTTATTTTTGGATAAACACCCCATTAACAAGATTCTCAAGGATTTACATGTCTAACTTTGAATGTTTAGCATAGATGCAACACAACTTCCAATCTATGCCTAAAAATAAACCCAGAGGAGTGGAAATATGAACAGTTTGTTTATGAATCTTTATCTGAATTTATATCTCTGTGTGTGCCAATTTACTGACTGATTAAGATCAAGTCAGAGCAGAACACTCTAAAGCAAATGAAACTTGAATTCAAATGCAGTTTCTAACCTGCAGGATTTTCATCAGAGCACCAAGAGGAGACCACAGGACTAGGCAGTCTCAGGAATGCATCCACGGTCTGTATAGGAACACCATACTGCCAAATAAAAGAATATATTCCAGTGTACAGGTATGCTTCAGTTCTAGTTCACTTTTTAAGTAAGCCAACACAAAATGCTACATTTCTTATTTTTACATTTCAATATTTAAAGGGCAAGATAAAGTTTGTCTTTTCAGAAGAACTGCATGTTTTTAAAAGCAGATGCAAACAATGCTCACTTCAATCTAATACTAATAGCATCAGATCATTATTTACCTGGTATCTGTAAGTTTCATTAGCATCAGACAGATTCTGATCATCTGTGTTCATATCCCAGCTCTCAGGCTCAGCACTGAAAGTAGCACTTCCAAACTGCTTAAGCAATTGATCAAAATTCTCAGAAGTAGGAATTTCAGGGGAACTGAAGGTGAGTGCTTGTTCATCTGTCAAAACATTTTAAAGAACAGGAGAACTTTGGGGATAAAAGATACAGAAACAGCATTTAGTAACAATTTTTCCTTCTGGAGTCGTTAAAAAATCAGAGATAGAAAAATACCAACACAGCTTTTCTCTAAGAAAAGCTTTCTATTTTATTTAAAAGAAAACCTAAGCAGTGCCTTAACGCATTATTTCCCCCAGGTCCATGAAAGTACAAACTTAAGGAAAAAGGTAAGTCCCTTACTTTCAAAACCATGTTTTCTAGCAGCCTATTTTCCAAAACAAAGGCCTGTTGATTAGTGTCTACAGATCCCATGTGAAGTATTCAGATAATTTAATTCTGACTGTACCTTAGTTAAGAGAACACAGCACTGATAACTTCTTCCCCTGGAGTCACTTCAAAGCTGGACATAAAGGATTTGTACCACTGGTGACTATTACATAGTTACAGTAACTGATCAGGAAGGAGTTAGTTTCCCATAAGACAACTTTAAATATGATGATGATAAATTATTTAAAAACAAATAAACCCCACAAAACAGTATATTTTTTTTTTCCAACAGAGAAACTAAGAATTAGAGATGGTTTATCTCCACAGTTTCACAAGTGAAAGGATTACAACATAAGGACAGTAAACCTGCAGAACAACCAGTTTTCTGACAGGTTTAGTTAGTTCTAGTTTTAGTCTGTTTCTGGTATCTAAAGAGCTTACAAAAATAATATCACAATGCTTAATCTTGGCAACAGTTCTTACTTACAGTTTGTAGCATGAATGCAGAAAATACTGGGATTGACTTGGTCGATTAATTTAAATACTCTTTCTGGTGGATTTGCTTCAACATCAAGTGAATATATGGCAGCTTTCTGACTACACAGGCGGCTGTCACCTCTGCAAGCAATAATAATATCAGGGACCTACTTCAAGCGAGTATTGACCATATTTTCAAGTTCTTTTCATGTATTTAGGCAGCATCAAAAAAAGCATGAGATTACTGTTTTAACATAACGTACTGCAGTTGTGTGTCCTTTGAAGGCTTATATTGGTTTATACCATGTGCTTAGTAATAAATAATAGAGAATTCTCCAACAGCTTTTATCTAGCAGTGGAAATTTAGCAGCAACATAAAGAAAGGTAGGAGACAGAGCAGGAGGAAGGGGAGAACCTGACAGTATTAGAGCTAAAATGAGAAGTTGGATGGGATCCATGTGGTGTGAGACACCACAAATGCAGAATACCCCACACGGTATACACAGCTCAGAAGTACTTTTATTTATACAACACAAGTGGGAATTATGACGTGATGGCAGGTAGACTCGAAAAATGGTCAGTTTTGTGAATATTGGAATAATATTCACTTGGGGCAGGGAGTCCTACTTGAGATACACATAAAAGAAATGGCAGAGACAGGAGGGTGAAATAACTCACCCCAGTCTAACAAAGTATTGTAGATGTGCCATGGGCTCATCCACAGCAGCCCAGAACTGTAGCAGTGAATGTGCCAGTTCATACCCTGAAGAGCACTGGTGTGTCCTACATGCCAGAAATAAAAGATGATGATTCTTGTGAAACTGGTGCTGGGGCAGAGTTAAAACAGTCAAGGACAGATACTGAAGAAGTGAAATGCCTTTTTAAGTATGGAGTTATACTTTTCCATGAGGTAAAGCATTTGTTAGTAGCATTCACATCCTAAATCAAATGCCCTTTCTCTGCTGTTTCAGAGACCACATTGCCTCTTACTTGGGATCAGTCAAACCCTTACACAATTACACTGATGTTTATAAATCTAGATGTAAATAATGAGATCCACAGTCCTTGCAGTCATTGAAAATCCCATGGATTTTCTTGTAAAAGAAACATTTTACACAAAAGACTTTGGGGAAAGAAACACAACTTCATTTTATGTGTTTCTAGTTGACAAAGACAGAACAGTCACCCGAGACAATGAAACTGTCACTCAGGAAGGCACTGATTAGACCTTTCTGATATCTATAAATGGGAATCAGTAGTCATTGTGTGCAAGAACAATAAGAACCCATGGTCTGGGATGACTGCTAATTCAAATTTCAAAGCACCAAGAATAAACCCCACTGTTCACATTGGCATGACTTATACAGAAGGTGGGTTGAAGAGCTGTACTTTTTGTTCTGAAAAGTCACCAAGAGACTTTTTTACATTACAAATTTGAAGTGAGCTTTCTTAACTCCTTTTTGAGGAGATGAAATTGGGTGAAAGTGGTTTCACAGAGACTGTATATAGCAAAGAAATAATTATTGGCATTAATTTATTGATATAATGTTACGTTTCACTGTTTATAATATGACAGACTGGCAGTGAGGCAGCAGGTTGGGATGCTGACTTGTAAAATGATGCTCAAACTTATTTATTAAGCCCTGAATTGATCAAGTTTCTATCTGATATCATAAACCATAATGAAAGAGATTACTGATAAATTACTGATGACCGAAGGGGGTGACCAGATGGTCCCATGGTATCAGCTTTAATTCCCAGACACTGCGCTGTATTGATTTAAGTTTAAAGATGCATTATCCTTGGCCCAACAGAAGGCATCACCATTTAAGTGCCCATAAACAAGGAAAGAGGAGAAAAGCAAGGAGCATAAGTTCAGAAATGAGGGAATAAGTCAAAGAGAAACGGTGGGAGGACAATTTGTTGTTCTACCTGGCTGGGGACAAAAGTTTTCAGTCCTAGTGCAGGAAGGACTGGTCAAAAGATAGGCAGGAGTTAGAATGGAGGGGGAGAGTGGATAGGATTTGTTAAGAAAGAATAGAACCCTTGCAGATACATGCAGCAAATAAACAAGATTTTATTTCATACAGCTACTTATGTACTTACGTGACCACAGGAACTGAACAGGTAGTAAAGAGGCTGAAATCTGCTGCACTGCAGTCAGGGTCACAGCAGCAATTCACATCACACTGTGCCACCAGCAGGTCACAAACACACAGCTTGGCAACTGGCAGGAGGAGAGATTGAAATTAGAACTGGAACTTTACACATTACAGCATGTTCCCCAACACTTCCATTCTTCACCTCGCCTCGTTTCTGACAACGGTCCAAAGTCTGTATCCAAATTCATGTGTCCCTTTTTAAAAGTCATTTTCTAAAGCCATCTTTTCTGCTACTTAGCAAATCTACGTGGGACACAATAACAAAACCAAGGGTGTACTAAAACCTGGTGCTGTGCTCCCTATGAAATCAAAAAAGCAATGTTATAGTTGTCTCAAAGGTATGAAAATATACCCAGTCCTGCAGATGGGGGGAGGAAGAGACACAAACAAGGTTCACTTCTTGCTTGTTCAGCTTATTGGGAAAACAAACAAAAAAAGGAAACATTTTGATAGAGCAGTGAGATGTTTACAAGTACTGAGCATGTCCCAAGGTCCAGTAATACGTTTTCCCGATGTGCCAACATAGCCATAGTTGACTTTGTTTTTTCTCCTCTCTCTTTAGATACCGTGAAATATTGTAATAATACAAAGTGCTACCAATACTGTAAACTGTCTCAATAAAATACACTTGGCAACTTCTTAAACATTCTTGGGTTTTCATGTTTATAAATTCAAAGAACAGCTATTACCCTACTGAAGTGGGCTTGAGAGCTGGTATTCTGTAATAAATCCTGACTTAAGAACAACAGAGTGAAGAAAATGAAGCCCAGTGCTTTGTAGGCAAGACATTCAAACAACATTCATTTTTATAATCAAAAAAAAAAAATCAGAATGTTGCTTTTGACTCTTGCCCATTTCCCTATGGCCTCTTGGATGTTCTCATCTGAACAGTATCCAGGTATTTCCTGGAATCTCTGATGTTCTGACTGTTCCATTTGCTGAGTTTAGCACTGCAGTCCTTAGCTCACCTCGTAAACAAGGTACGTTTAAACACAGATGATTAGATTGGGAGGTTGTATCTCTAATATCAGAGATTTAAGTCTCTTTTTTCCTAAGGAGGGTTATACACCGGGACATATTTAAATTTGGCAAGTAAGCCAGGCAAGCTGAACATTTGGCAACAACATTGGGAAACCGAAAGTTAAAGTATACCTACCGATTAGGAGACAGTAGGAAACAAAACAACGATCTGTGATCTACTTTGCCATTAGCATCACTATAAACACAGAGCTGGGGCTGAGTTCCGAGTCTTGGAGCAAACTGCGTGTGCAACCAGCTCGGTGTGGAGATCTCCAACACACACAGGGCGAGCCTGGGTACCCTCTGCCAGGCCAGGCTGTGCCCCATGGGCTCAGAGCAGGGTGCTGGCTGGGCAGCCGTGCATGCCAGGATCAGCGTACCCAGTGGCTGTGTAGGAGTACTGGGTACTGTAGGGTTGTAAACCTGCCTGAGGAAGCCCTGAGCCCCGGCCGGACTGGGGTGCTGCTAGAGAGGGGTGCTCGGAGCAGAGCTGCAGCACAGCCCCGGTATATCCCCACGGAGAAGCAGGTTTCCCTTGCCCGGCAATAGCCGCCGGTGCCGCACGGAAGCCCTAAGGAACCCACCATCCGTGACCGGAGCGGGCCCTCTGCGGGTCCGCGCTGGGACGGCCGCGCTGGTCTCCGGTGGCGCTACGGGCTCCGCGCTCGGCTCTGCTGCCGGGAGCGGCGGCGGGAGGAGGATAAGGAGGAGAACGGGGAGAAAGGCCCCGAACCCCAGCGCCGCCGCCATGACGGGCGCTGCCGGCCGCCCCTAGCAACGGCGCGGTTGCCAGGGAGCGCGGGGCATCACGGGAAGTGCGAGTTCCCGCCCCCCCGGGGCATGACGGGAAGGAGGGAAGGGGGGTCTGAGGTAGTGCGGCTCCATGGGGATGGGGTTGTGTGTCTCGGTGTCGGCGAGGGGAGGCGGGGTTGTGTTTGGATGTTGCTTCCTGCCTCCCTCAGCCCCACTCAGCGCAGGGAGACTTGGGGTGAGGCCATACACTGGGCATCTGCTTGTGTATGGCCTCCTGTGAGGCCACTCCGCTCACCTCACCTCAGGGCCGCCATTATGGCTGCCTCAGGCACCCACTCGTGCCACCCAGCCCCGTCAGAAACTGCCCAGCGCGGTTGTAACTTGGGTGTAGGTGGCCCTCGGTGCTAAGCCAAGGGGAAGAGGAAAAGTTTAAGTTGCAGCAACTGAAGCATTAGCCATGTATGTGGTTTGGGCAAAAGTTCTACTGGAAAGCCATGCGCGAAGGTGGGGAATGGCCCCTTGTGAGCTTAAAATCTTCCATTTAGTGTATTTTTGCAACTTTTTAGTAATCTCAAGAGAATCTTTAAAGTCCATTTAATTTCTCCTTTAGAAAATGACATTTCTCCTTTTGAAAAAAACTTTATGTTCAGCACATCTGTTTGTTCATCAGGCTTACCAGTAATCCTGTAGTATATACAGGTGTTTTTATGCTAATTTGTAAAAAATGAACTAGAGAGCGACTGAATGATCACAGTTCCTTACAGCTGTCTTACAAATATCAACATCCAGGCTTCAGTTCCAACCAAGAGATGACTTTTTAACCTTAGAAATCCTGTGTTCTGCATTTCCTGCTCAAAAGCACCTTTACAACGTTTGTACTAACAAGTGCATTGTTAACAGTGTGTCTTCTTTTTCTGATCAGGGTCGTTCCTGTCGTCTTGAAGGGAAGCACCGAGAGCATTAAGGCCACAGGACGCATGTTCTGTTTCATGTGGATCCATTTGACTGCTGCCCATGCAACTTCACGTCCACAGTGTGTATTTAGTACATTGATGTTCCAGATTGTGCTGAGAACTGAAATGATTCCACAGTGTCTCTGTCACCTTCACACTCTCCTCTTGCTGCACAAGAGCCCATTACTCACAAACGCGTTGATGACAAGACAGACTGTTGTCTGCCTCATGCAGTACAAGGCTACCAAGGTCATCTGATATTATCAAAGAGCTGGTAACGTAAGATGGATTTGAAATAGCTCCATATTACGTGGCAAGATCAAGGAGTCATCCTTCTCTTTGGAAAGAAGACTTAATACTTCAAAGGTGACATGAAGGTGAGGATCCAGCATACTGCGTTGTACCTCAGACATCTGTGTGCCTTATGTGCAGGCATAGTCTCACCTGGGTGTCCAATCTGCATTCCTTCTGTTAAATATAATTTAAAGTTACTCTATTTGCCTTCTTCCTCGGGGAAGGCAAAACAGTGTGTTTAGTCTCTTTGTTTCTTTGCTGTTTCTGAGATTACAATGGAAACATTCATGGATTTCCTTTCAGTAAGGTCTCAATGATGTTACTACTGTTGGGTTTGTTTTTTTTCTCAGGCTTGAAGAGTAACAGTAACTTCAAGTACATTCCCATTTTGAAAAGAGACTCCAAAAATGGCGTCAAGGGCTCCTTTTTCCTTCTCACTAAGGCTGTGCCAGTACTGGCTGCAGACATCAAATAAAGTGCCTATATTTGGAGGAAATCATGGGAATCTTTAAAAGCAGTCTCTTTCCTGGTCCCATAGCAGAGAAACATGTTACCTTTGCCAGTTTACTCAGATTTGCAGATTCATACCTGTGTTCAGGACAGATATTGATGCACTACCCTGAAAACTCTGATTTCTTTGCCCCTGCTTAATAACACACATAGGCACAGGTATAGAAGTCAGGCAAGGACCTCTTAGCAGCAGAGTGAGAAGTCTTGCAGCTTCAAGGAGGAGGCCTTAGGCAGGGAACTGTCCCCTGAATAAAGGAGACTTGTTTTCCTGCCTGTTAAAAGGCAAGTGAAGCTCTTTACTTTTGTCATTATGAAGTGACTGAAGTTTCTGCATCCTCTTGCTTAAGGGGAAGTAAAAATAGATTTGGGAGTTTTACTTCTAGCAGCTCTGAGGCTTTTCTCCACTTCCAACGGAGAGGGAAGCCTGCAGGAAGGAGCAGCCTGAGTGTATGGCTGTGCTCTTCCTCACTGCTGCTTGAGATGAGACATCTCTCTGGGTGAAGCTGACTTGGAGTCTTACAGTCCCTTGAACTTCTTGACTGATCTCCCATACTATGACTATGTGTGATCAGTTGACAAGGATGAAGATGTTTCTCCTCCGTAGAAGTCCTGCACATTTGGAAATCTGGAATTTGGTTTGCAGGCTTGGAGAGAGAATGGTGCTTAGTTTATGGTTTATCATTGTTGGTCATATTCTGTCTTCTATATGACATATTAAACTGAAGAATCATGAGATGAGCTCATTAATATCAAAGCACCCCTACTTGTTAGTTTAAATGTTTGATGCATTTAAACTGAGTAAAAAAGATCGTTGACAATGCACAAGGGAAAATATAATGTAATACATTCTGTTTTGCATCCAGAATTATTTTGCAAAGCTGATGGTGTGCAAGGGACCAGCCTCCTTGATGAAAACCAAGCCTTGCTGAAAGCACAGATTGCATCCTAAATGCATGTGGGCAGGAGCCGGATGAATAAGAGGTATTATTTCTTACTGCATCTACCATTGAAATAGAATAGATCTGGGCAACTGTTCAATAGCAAAGTATAATTAATCTGGTTTTGTAATGATTGTTTTCCCCATAGCAAGTTAGGGCTTTACTCAGACCAACAATTCACCTAAATCCATCTCCAGTAGTACTTGTAAAAGAAGAGCAGGATTAACATAATAGTCACTTCAGTTTCCTCTTTATTAATGTTTAAGTGACTAATTCTAAATTCATTAACTGTAGGAAGTGATAGTTCAATAAAGTCATGATGTCTACCCAGAAATATGCACACATAAACAGAATGTAGTAAGTAAAGTCCTTCAGAATGTAACATAAAAAAAATAGATTAAAAAAACTCCAAACAAAATACACTTCTGTCATAAGAAAAAAAGGTAAGACAAAAGCCAAGTATAAGGAAAACCTTTTGAAAAGTACCATCATCACAAAAGCACCCTTGTGTTAGACTTCTGAAGCAGGTTCCAAAGAGCAAACTCTGCAGAGGGTAGGACAGGGTCAGGACATTGATAAATACTGCATGTTCTTCATCACAGAGATTCTGATTTATCCCATCAACATGTGGGAATTAATAATTAAAAAGGGCACTGTGATGCTCACAGGGGAGGTCCTATAAAATGGAAATTTGGGCAGTTGAAGATGCAGTTGATCGCTGTCTATGAAAAAGCATTTGAAGGGATTTACTGTAGCACTATTTTAGTTATATATTAAGGAGCAAGATTTTGATGTGCATTTAAGCACTGTAGAGTGGCATTTGCAATCCAGACATGGAAGGATCAAGTCTCATCAAGCACCATAAAACCAGGGTAAATAACTGATTGTAAGCACAAATAAAACTAACACAGATGTCCTTTATGAAATGCTAGGACTAAGCAAACCACATTAGGCATGTTTCAGCTTCTCTCATCCAAACTTATTTAATAATTCAGTTAAATGTTATTTTTAACTCTATAACTTTGACCACAGTCCTCCCCTTTTAAAATTACTTGAGATTTAAATAATTACTTTAACACATATAAAACTATTGCAGTTTCTCAGAACAAGTCACTTGAGTTTTCAGAACAGTGCACCAGTATCTGTCTTGAATATAGCTACAACTGTGAGAACCTAAGTGAGTAAACTGGCAAAGTCCACATGCTTCTGTGCAGTGACAGAAATTCTACCCATGGACACATATAATTTTGGTTAGACAGCTCAATTTTATTTTTTTGACATTTAAACTAATTCAGAATTAGCTCAATAATCAGAGTCTTTATAAACAATGATGGATGAGGTGTTCAAGCTATTTGTGGGCTCTGTCTGAATACACTGTATACAAGGTTTTTAACTGCTCAGGTTTTAGTGTTAGGAGGTTTTTAGTAATAAAAGATGCTCAATAGAGTTACTGTCATGAAGGAGTTAGGAATTCTCTAGGAAGTGGAATTCCTAGAGAAGTAATTCCTGTTACTTTAAACGTTTAAAATGAGGACAAAATCCTAAGAGGAGCAGTTTTGTATGGGTGTTACTTGATCTAAATATGTATTTTCAGCATGGTGCCATTCAAAACAATTTTACCACTGACCAAAAGTCAGAGTCACCATTACACTGCTGTTTTCTGTGGTTTATAGAGAAAGTGGATGACTTGGTTGAGGTTCTAAAGGAATCAAGGGAGAAACTGATAAGCAAAATAAACCAGCTCTCCATAACAGCTGGTATTTGGGAGGTCCTTGTTCCCATCCTGGGACGGTGATCTTCTGACTCAGTATCTCCTCCTGCCTCTTTCGTGTGAAGTCTGGCATACCCTTTCACATTAGTTTTCTGTTTGGTTCTAACTATGCTGTCTTGAACTTCATCTTTTCAAGGCAAACATGGGTTTTGCTCCATGACAGATGACTTTAAAAACTCAAGTGGACAAGCATTTTTAAATAGAGTCAAATCAAAGTCAAATCAGGCTGAAATAAACTGCATTCTGGTCTAGCACAACATTAGCCCTTAAATAAACAGCAAGAAGCCTGGGCTTCTGTACAGCAGATGCTCTGTACAGCAGATGGCATTACAGGTAATATTTATCATACTCCAATCCCAAGGCTAAGATAGCAGGGAGGGAGCATTGACGTCAGCTACAAGTGAATCAGTCTTAATACAAGCTGAAAAACTGCTTGTGTCTTCCACAGTTGATTACATTGCACAGCACTTCTGCTTAGAGTTCCCCATTGCATTTACTGGTCTGAGCAAGCCTAGCAGGAAGAGTTCATTTTGTTTTGCAGCTTAACTGAACTGATGGAAGTGGATCTTGGACTTTGAGGTGGGAAGATTCCACCCAGCTGCAGTAACCAGGGGAATGCCCTTTGCCCCAGTTTTTGTGCCAAATTTGTGCATTTGAGAATTTTAAACAAGTATCACTTGGCAGGATATCGACCCTCAGGGTATAAGAATAATGCAGAGTGAGGCTGCAGGAGGGCATGTCCTGGGAGGGATTTATGGGAGACCTATTGGGACTCTTACTGAACAGTGGGGAAAACCACATGTCCTGTTTCATTTCAAATGGTTGTTCTTTGTCTCATGGTAGCTGAGTGATCCTCTGAAAACCAACAGCAGTTTTGCATCTGGGCACAGTGTGAGTGAAAGAGTACAGTGCAGGAGTGAAAGAGTTCAGCAGTGGTCACTACTTCTCATATAGATGATGCCACCTGCCTCATGTGTGGGAGCTGAGCAGGGATTGAGGAGCATGAGCTGGAGTGGGAGCCCTTTCTGAAACATGGGGCTGTGCTCTACAAAGTGTATATTTGACAGCCTTGTGCTCACACTGAGTTTCCCAGCCCATGGCTGATTGGCAAAGCAGTACAGAGAGTGTCCCATCCAGCTCTGGGAAACACACCATGCTTCCAACCAAACCTGGGTCCTCCATGGCTCAACACAGTGTGTTCCCAGAGCTGGATGGCAGTCTGCACCTAGCCGCTGCAGAACACATCAGCCTGTGCCAACCAGAGCTGCCCAGCACTGCGCAAGCTGTTAATGAAAATGGGGGTGAGGCCAGGCTGGACTTGTCCTAGAAGGGACCTGGACAAGAAGGTGGAAGAATGAGAGCGAGGGGAGGGAAAGAATGATTCTGTGGAGGAAACTCTTGACAATATGTGCTTCCCTTTCCTGCTAGTGATACAGGAGGGGTGAGGCAGCAATACTGGCGGTGGAGGAGAGCCACCTTGCCAGTGCTGTTTGTCATCTCACACACCCTGATGGGCCTTGGCAGCAGCACGCCCTTATCTCCAGTGCGCTGGCAAATTTGTCTGGGCAGTGGGTTCCAGCTCACCAAGGCCTGGGCTGCTCTTTGTGTACACTGCACGCTCCTTCTCCACATTAATTAATTTGGTAGTAAGTTTGGATACCACTTCAGCTTTAGGTGGAAAATCTTCATGCATTGATTAAGCCTTTTGTGGTTTAAAGAGAATATTGTCTCTGTCAAGACGCACAGCAAGTGAAATGCCTCCTGTCTCTTAGTGCTGTTATAACGATGGTGCCAGGCTGGGTCTGTGAGTATGTTGCTGCTCTTCCTTTCACTCGAGCCAGCCTGAGGTTCAGGTTTCACACCTGCCTCTGCTTTATTTATGCCTATTGTGTTATATTTACGTATCTCGGGTTATGGAACGTGGCAGCAGCCTCCTCAGGAAGCATTAAGTGAATTTGCGTATGTTGTGCAGTGACCTGCTGGGGACTTCCCAAGGGACAAGCCCTTTCCTTGTCCACAAGCAGCACAGAGGAGCTGCAGAAGACAAGGAACTGGGTTTCTTTTTGAGTGCAAGTGAGTGTATAAAGCTGTGATGCCTTGAAGTTGTTGGTGTCTTTGAAGTTGCGCAGGGGGACACTGGAAAGTTGTGTTGTTGCCTTTGGATCATGCTCACCTGCAACTACCGTGATGTTCATGAGTTTTGTGTTGATGACTGTGTGCTATGGCCTTCTGCTGAGGGTTTTGTTTGGCATTTCACATTCTTGCCCCAAAACGTTCTCCAGTTTCATGGATTTCCACAGAAGCCACACAAATATCACGTGCTGCAGTGAGCTGGCGCTTTCCCTCACTGCACCCACGGGGGGAACAGGACTTGTCCTTTAAAGTGAGGGTTTTGTGCGGTGTGACTCACATCACCTGCCTCAAGAACCACAAAGTACAAGCGGCCACTGAAGCTCTTCGAGTTATCCAGAGCACGCCCGACACGCGGCCCGGGCTGCACGTGGAGGGCTGGTATCTGGGTTAGGTGCGGCCCCATTCACCCCGCTGTATTCCCATTACCATATCGTGATTGGAACGGTTACGGGTAAAGCCGCGGCGGAGCCAGCGACCGACCCTGTCCCGGTGCGGAGCGTGGGCCCAGCTACAGCGAAGGGACGGGGCAAAGACCGCGATGCCGCGAGGGCTGCCGGGAGCTGCGGTGTGTTATTGTCCCGCAACATGCAAATGAGACGCGGCCCGCAGCCAATGGGAGAGGCCGCCGGCTCCGGCGCAAGCGCGTTGGGAAGAGGCGGGGCTGACCTCGCCGTCTAGCCCGGTCCGCCAAGCGGCGGGGCCTTAGCACGCGCGGCCAAGATGGCGGCTGCGGGCGGCGGGCGGCGCAGCGGGCACGGCTGGCTCTGACCGGGCCGCCCCGAGGCGCGGCGGGAGGGAGCACGGAGGCCTCCGCGGGGCAGGGCCGGCCGGGGAGTAGGCAGAGCCCCCCTTCGGGGGGGGGGAATTGTGTGCGGAAGGCGGGGGCCGCTGCCGGCGAGCCCGGTCGTGAGGGGCCGGCGCGCGGAGCGTGAGGGCGGGAGCCGGTCCGGAGGGGTGAGGCGGCCCGCGGCGAGGGGAGGGCGAGGGGCCGGGCTGAGGAGCCGGGCTGAGGAGGCGCAGCGCCGGCTGAGGCGAGGCTAGCCGAGCCGGCCGGCGAGCAGGGGAAGGCTGGCTCCCTGCGGCGGGCGCTCGCAGGGCAGGCGGCGGCTGCGCCGGTGGCTCCCCGCGTTCCTGGCTCTCGGCTGCTGGGCGCCCCACGCCATGTTCTCGGTGCTCTCCTATGGCAGGCTGGTGGCCCGGGCAGTCCTGGGCGGCCTCTCGCAGACGGACTCTCGTGATTACAGCTTGGTGACAGCCAGCTGTGGCTTTGGCAAAGATTTCCGCAAGGGCATCCTCAAGAAAGGCATGTGCTACGGAGACGACGCCTGCTTCGTGGCCCGGCACCGGTCGGCTGATGTGCTGGGTGAGTGCTGGCGAGCCCTGCTCGGGGTGCTGGGGAGGCGTCGGTGGCGGTGTCCGGCCTCCTGTGTGAGCCGCACATGGCAAAGCGGCTCAGCCTTCGGCTGCAGACAAAGGAAGCGGTTTCACCTATAAATGTCAGTGCGGGTTCTCTTTTTTTAGCTTTAGAAGAAAGCTTTTGTACTCTTTGCCGCAGCACAAGACCCACTTTGCTCAGCACACCCATTGGGACGGGGTGCTGGGTGCCCAGGCCCAGCCTTGGCACCTCATCTGTAGGTGCCTGCTAGGCCTGGTGCCTCCAAAAGCTCGAGAAACGGCGTGTAATGTTTCACTTTCCATGTGCCTTTAAACCGTAACCAAGCCCTTTGTGTGTGCATTGCGTTTACCAAGAAAAGATCATTGAAACGGACACTTCCTGATTTTTAGCGTGTGCTGTGTCCTTGTCAAGTGAAAGGCAAAGTGACATTGAGACTGGCTTCAAATGTCAAACTTCGGTTTCAGTGTTTGCTCTATCTTGATTGCGCTCTCTGGTTTGGATTCACATGTGAAATGAATCTGAAGGGTTCAAATTTTAGAAGTAGTGAATAATTAGAGATAATGAGTGGAATCTTTGGTTTGTGAACATTCTTCTGACAGTGCTTGACCTTTTTCCTGTGTAGTCAAGGTTGGTTTTGGCTGACACATTGCATAAGTTAGTTTGTAAGCAACTGACAGAAGTCAATTTTCATCAGAACTTTGACATTAAAAAGAAGAAGTTTTTTACCCCCCCATTTTTATCTTTTAGTTTAAACCTGGTGGGATTACACTGCAGTGTCTTGTGCTGTGCTGGGGACTTTTCACAAGCCAGTGCTGTCACCCACAGCTTGGTTGCTGTTTCATGCTAAGATGTTTCTTCCGGAAGCTGTAACTTGGTGCTAGTTAACAGTATTGCTGATTATTCTCCAGTGAGCTGCTATCTAAGGGTGATGCTACGTCTTTGAAGATGTGGAAAACAGGTCAATGCGTGTGAGATACTGAGCATCTTTTCTGTTGTGCCTGTTCCAGAGAAACTTTGCTGTTCAAATTAGCTGTTGGACAACTTTACTTTAGCATGTGACTGAGGCTGCCTGCCTTTAAAGTTCACACTAGGCCAGCACTGATAAATAACTGAGCAATCAGGATTTGCCCATAAGAGAAATGCAGGATCTCCTTTACTTAAAAGTGGACTCTTTGCATGAGGAAGCAAGTACATTTGTGTCCATTTGATGATGCTTAGGGGGTTTTGGCCATATTTGGTAGTTGCCATATGTGGACCTACAGCTTGTCTTGTCTTCCTGCGGGAATCAACAGAGAATTGTGTTTCTAAGTTGGGCTTTGCATTAATTTTCATGGTGATGTGAAAACAAACAGAATTGCAGCTCCACTTTAGGATCAAACAGCAAAGAAGGCTTCAGACCAGTATGTCTTAAGCACCAAGGAGAAAATAATTTACATAGAAAAGCTATTGGGTTGGATTTTCCCCTGTAAAACTGTTTTCATGTTAGTTCTTTATTGGTTTTCTAAATACACGTTCCAAACCCCAAGATCACTGTACATTCTGCAAACAGTAACGCTCAGGATGGGGTTTGATGCATTCCAACTTGATGCGTTTTCTTCATCTGGAGTCCTTAATTTTACGGACATAGTTTACTCTTTCTTTCTGCTGTCACGGTCATCTCTTTGCTCTCCTTTTCTCAACCAGGTCTACACGGCTGCAAAGAAGGTTTCAGCACCAGTGTTTCTGCCTTTGATTCTTGTTACTCTCATCACAAATGTGAGGTTCCTTAACGATGGTTTTTTAAAGAGCCTCATAAATTTTCTCCTCACTCAATACCTGCCCGACTCTGCACCTCAGCAGAACTGCCTGAGCTGAGCTATTGCATTTCAAGCTTCATTTTTTGGTATTAGTTTAATGAAGGCTTCAGCTGGAGCAAACACTAGGCACAGTGAGAGTGCTTGTAGAGAACAGTAGTTTTCCAAGTGTATCACTTGGAGTTATCCTGCCTTGGTAGTCATCAGTGACAAAGCCATGCCAGACAATGAATTCAACATTCTTCTGTGCCAGCCTTTTCCAGAACCAGTATATGGGAAGCATGCCTGTGTGGGATGGAGATGGGTGTGGTGTAAGAGTGAAAGAGCTACTCCCAGCCATTTGGCATGAGTGCTTGGGGATTCATTTTCTTAGGTCAAACAAAAGTGTTTATAGCAGATGCAAATATGCTAAACACTTCTTTTGTTCTATGTATACTGTGTAGTCTAAAGGCTGAAAACTTAACAGTGTCTTCTAGTCTATGCTTCATCCTTTCACATTAAGATCAACAGAAAGCTTATTAAGATTCATGTTGTTTCCAGTCCTCCCATAGTAGTTAAGGGCTTGATGAGGCCTGTGTACTTGAAGCCTTGAGGGGTTTGACTTTTATTTTTACTTTGTTCTAGGATGTACCTGTTAAATTTGGATGTTTTCTTCCCATTTTGGGCACAGCGAGAGACAAGAAACTTAAAACCAGGGTGTTTCCTTTGAGATCACTCTGAGAAAAGGAAGTGGCTTTACTACCAACGTTAATCTCTAGAGCTTTATGATTCAGGCCCATGTTTCCTGCTGCTCATACCGTATTGTATCTTTCTGTGTGTTCACTGTCAGGGTCTTGGTTGCCCAGATCCTCAGGATATTCAAATACCTTCTTGAGGTGTGGTAGATGTCGTGTGCTACTTCAGGTCTAAAGGCATGCCCTTGAGTTGTGAGGGCAGAAACACTGTTTTCAGAGCTGAAAGCCAATTCTCTTCAGAAACTGGCACCTTTGTTTTTTCCTAATCCACGTGCTAGTGGAATTTTCAGAGCATAGGGAGCAAACCACACATTTAAAAAATGAACTTAAATACTTCATATAAACATTTCACTTATTTAATGGAACTAAACATGAAGCCTGTTTGCAAGTTCTGAGCCCTTTAATGCTGGTGACTCTTTTTTTCTGTTGTTGGGATTTGCCTTTTCTTGCTTGTTCCTGCCTTATCAGGCTCCTGATGCCTTTGCTCGTTTTTATGGATTTTCCAAGCTGTTGTGTGACTCATTATTGAAATACTACAGCAACCACTGTGCATCCCGTGACAGCGTCACTTATACAATGTCTGTGCTGGGCAGAAGTTTGGGTGTAGCCACTGGGACTTGAGGAGTCTTCCAAACTATTTCTGTCCCCTAGCAGTAGTAGGAAAAACCCCCTCTGGCAGCAGCATAGTGTTTGTCCACTGCAAAGCTAAAATTTGGCAACTGTTGTATCTATTGCAAATCTGGGTTTTTAAAGGATTTTTGGGAAGGGGGTGTTTGGGCAGCTGCTCTAAACTGAAAGGAGTTGCACTTGAATTGAAAGTCAGGTTTGTCAGCAGCCTGCATAAGAGGTGTGTAAAACTTGAGTGCCAAAGCCCCTTTAATATTGTTGGTCTCATTGTCATCAAGTGAATTAGAAGATGTAAAAGGATTTGTAGGTGAAATGTCAAGGTTTTTCTGGCAAGTGTAGATGAGGAAGGGACTCTGGTGCCTGAAGGTCGTGTAAGACTCTGTTAAGTGGTTTTATTTGGTATCATACCTATTAAAGAGATTGTTGCTGTATCACACTTTACCACATTGAAGGAGGTGAGTTCTCTGCTTGCTTTGGAGTAGCCTTTCACCTACTCTGGCAGGAGAGCTCAGGACAACTTAAAGGGAGTACCCAGTGATGTGATAAAACTTGTGTATGTGTCTTAGCTTGTAATAGACCAAATGAAGTTTTCTTTTGAACACGGGGGCATAAGTACTGTCATTTGTAGAGAAACTACAGATTGAGAAAGATCCCCATTAACAATGATGTCCACTGTCAGTCCTGTCAGTTCAGCTGATCCAAATGTCAGCAGTGCTCTTCTTCAGGAGCACTGACTGTATGTAACCTCTTAGAAATGTGGCAGCTCTTCTCAAGAATGAAGCTTCAATCTGGTTATTCTTTACCACAGTGTCTGCAAGGGCATTGCACACAACATGTTCTGATCAGCATTTGCAGTTGAGCACATTTTAATTGTAAGTGCTCTTGGTACTTGAAGCAGACAGTTTTCCATTCATGGGCAGATCAGATTCTGTCAAGAATCACAGAAGGAAATAAAAATAAGCAAAGCTGAGCACAGTGCAGTAGGTGAGGTGTTAATCATACCTATGTGATAGGAAATGTTGCAGAAATCTGCTGTTTACTTTGCTTCATCCACACTTAATACTGTGAACCTGAGACTGTTTGTGCTGTAGGTAATTGCAGTGCAGGTTGACTGATGTCTTTCTGTCTGCAGTACTTATCCCCTTCATCATTTAAGTGCCAACTGCCAGTAGCAGTTCAGCTGTGAAAATAAGGTCCATGGTTGCTCAACACCCTGGGAGATTAAATAGTTACAACTTCGTAGGGAAGTTCTCATGAAACATCCAGAAATAAATAATAATCTAGTGTTCTTCTGTAGCTTCCAATATCCACTGAGCAACTTCTCAGGCTTAAATAAAATAGGTAAGAGATCTGCCTGGTAAAGACCCATTTCAGGAGCAACAGAGTTATTGTAGCAGGGGGGAAAAATATAAGGAAATGCTGCTTTTCCTCGGAGTACATGCATGCTTTCATTTTCAGTTCGTTGTTTCTCCTTCAGTTTGTTCTTCAACATTGTCTCTCTTGTTGTTCCTCATTATCATTTAGCCAGTTATTCTTCCAGTTCCTTTGTATTTCATGCAAGGGTAGTTTAAGGTCTACTGTAACTTTTAAAATGCTCAGTGTGAATAAGTAACCTTTCCCTTTGTAACTAGTTACCAGTCACACACAGTCTGCCTTCAGGGATTTGTATTTAACTGGGTTGTTTCTTAGTCAAAACCTTGGGAGTAGAGAGTAGACACCATTTGGCTCTAATTGGTTTCCCATGCTGGTAGAGCTGGTAGGAGAGCTGGTGCTGGCTCTGGGCGTGTGACTTCATGGGGTGGAGAACCTATCGTAGGTGTGTGATTTATCTCGTAGCTGATAAAGCAAGAAATCTTAATCAGTTTATCTCAATTCTGTATGTTGACAAATATTAGGTGCTGTCATTTACAACTTGTGCAGTGCAACAGGTTGTGTTTTGTTACCGTTTTAGCCTTTCTATATGTGATGTGGAATAAATTCAGTCACAAATACATCCTTATGATGTTCTTTATCAGCAGTTCATTGCTAACTCAGATAAGGCTCTCAAGACACTGAAAGTTCAGTGGGATATATGGAGTGTCTCACAAAGTTATTTGTGGGGCATGCAAGGGCATCCCTTGTCCCTACCAGGTGCTTCTGTGTGTGAAGATTATCCGTAGCTGATGCAATGTTTGAAAGTATTCATCTTTCATTTTTAGGATAGGGTGATGCTTTTGGGCTCTGGCCATGGGCAGCTTAGTTTGCTCACTAGCCAGAACTTCTACGCATAACGCTAGTTGTATTAAACGGGGTTTGTTCTGAACTTTAAGCCTGTTTAGTTTATATTTGCTCTGAACTAGATACACCATCTGAATCTGACTTACGAAAGCTGTGGTGAAAGGCACATGTTACTAGTGTTGGCATAGCTGGCTGCTCCCTGGGCAGTTAACCTCCTGTGGTGGCAGTCAAAACAACTTCACATTTGCATTTCAACTGGTATTTTATCCAGATGCTTTTAGCATTTTGAAGTGAATTTTAACAAGTTTCAGTGCTTCTGTCTTCATTTGCACTGCTGTGGTGCTGCAGCATCAGTGACTTGTGCTTTGTCTTTGAAATTTCCTTGCAACTTTGTCTTGCTGAGACATCTTGATACACCAAATCTTTAAGAAAGCACAAAGAGCCAGTTTTCGAACTGACACATGCAGCAAGTATTTAATCTGGCAGTAGCATTTGTGTGTTTTCCAGCAGTGGAGTGTTAACTCTCAGAAGGTTCTGAAAGGTCTTCATGATACAGTTAAATACTTGAGAAGGTTTCTGCTTTTGAAGTGATTTATTGTGAAATTTCCAATTGCTTTATTCACAGCAGTGGTTCATCTTGCTGCAGGCGTTTCACTGTGTCACATGGACACGTGTGTAACTCCTGCATGGGCTTGAACAGGGAATATCCAAAGAAATGGTCGTTCGGTAAAACTTTCTGATGTACTAAATAGCTTAGAAAAAAGCCAGGGTTGTACAATGCAATTTCCGGAGTGTCCTGTGGTTCCTAGCCTATAAGAAGGTTATTTTAAGTTAAATAATGAGTACTGGAAGAGAATATTTAATGTTTTGTAGTGAAATCTAAGAAAATGAAAACCCAAGTCATCTTTTTCAGTTGTTAGAACAGTAGTTAATTGTGAATATTTACAGTGGAGTTTGTCTTAGATGAAAACAAAGGTAATAGAAATAGAGCTTGGCATTATTCCATGCCAGTGATACTGCCAATATCGATATGTCTTGACAGAGAGAAAACATGGTATTACATTAAAAACTAATCCATTTTTTTCAGTTGCTGCTTCTGGCATTTGAAATACCTCACAGACAGTTTTGCTCCTTGTTTGCTGTGTATCAGCTATTGCAAAGTTTTCTTAAACTTTCTCATTTGCATTTCATCTGTGTCAGTAGCAGTTTGTTCAGTCTGTTTTAAAATCACATACTCATTTCCCATAAACCCCATTAGTGTATGCTGAGAATGTAGAATGTAAAGATACTGCTTTTATATTAAAGCTGCAGTGACGGTCGGACAAGATGGCTCAATGCCTTGGGGATTGCAAAAATCTTATCTTAAAGCAAAACCAGTAAAGATGGGTGTTTTCCAGGTAGCATTGTGTGTGTGGTGCAGGGTTGCTTGAATGTGCTCTGTCCATGTACTGCTGTGGGTCTGGGTGGCAGCAGTAACTCCTGGCTCCATGCCAGAGCAGGAGGAAGCATTTGACTGCTCTGGCAGTGCTTGTGAGCCGTGCTTTGGGAGCCAACAAGGTCATTTAGCTTAAATTAGATGAACTGACCTATCATCTGTAGGAGAAGTTTAAAAGGAAAAGAGGGGGAACATAACCAACTCCAAACTTTTGCCGTTTTGGGCAAGGACAAGAAATAAGCGCCAGTGATGGCTTATGAGATAGTGACCTGATGGGGTGCAGTGGAAGTGTTACAGTGGAAGCAACTCTGGGGCCTGCTTCTGATGTAGTGGTCTCATTTGGATCCGTGCCAGGATGGAGAAGGAATGCACATCTGTCTCGCTGCTTCTTAACCAGACAATCTGTTCTCTTAAGTGTGGTACAAAGTTAAGTCAAGGACCCACTTGTGGACCATCTAGAGGGTAATTGTTGTAGAAGGCTGTAGCAGAATGTACATAAAGCTGTTTATAGCTTGCAAAAAGCAGACAGGCAGACAGACAAAGCTGTTTCATGGCTCAAGATAGAGTATGAAGTGTGCTGCCATGACTGGATTCAGATTTCCTGCCTGATTTAAGAAGTGAGCAGAGAAAAGCAGGTGGCATACTCTTACCTTTGCTTGAAAAATTGAAAGAGGCTTTGGTAATTAACCTTACCAGGTGCTTGCTAAGACTGCTTTCTTGTAGTCTATACTAGTGCTCTGATGTTGCTGTTAAAATATTTCCCAGGAAGACTCGTGCACATGGTTTACTGATTACTTGAGGGAACTCTGTAACTTCTGGTGAGCTTGTTTTGTAACCTTGGGAGCCAAAAGCTTTGGGCAGTTCTTGTCAAACATCATCTCATTGCAGTAACGCTGCTGCCAGTGAAGCAATGCCGTGTTCAGCTAGCAAGACTACATCTGGATTGTGTTCACCTTAAAGGGAAAAGCTTAGTGTAGAGCATGAAAAACTTCATGTAAAGCAAGCATCATCATCCAAATCGAAGCATAGTTTCTACTTCAAGTTCTAGATGTAGAACTTTTTGTTAATGATCTCTTACTCTAGACTTGTCTGTGTGGCAGCAGAAAACAGTGGGTTAATCCAGCATTAAGGTGAAGTTGTGGGAGCTGTACAGAGAATTATTTTCTTCTTGAAGAAACCCAAAAAGGTGTTTCTGAAAATGCCAGGGTTGCTTTTGCATTAGCTTCTTCCCTGGTCTGAGAGGTGAATACGGGATCTGCATTCCGGTAGCATTCTTCTAAGAACACAGACAGCCAAAGCAGGTGTCTAAAAGGTTGTGCACTATTTTTGGGAGAAATCTGATTAATGGTGATAGGCTGTTCAGAATCTGCCCATAACCTCTTGTCAGATTATCGTGCCAAGGGCAGCTCTAAAGCTTCCGTCTCAGTTTCAGATGGTGTCCGATGTGAAGGGCATTTGTAGAGGAGGCAAACTCGGTTTCACCCTCTCAGGCAAATTTTCATGCCTTTGCTAATAGTGGTGTTCTTTTTCTGAGGACGCTTGTTCTTCAGCAGAGTCTGAGCTCTGAGATTGCCTCTTTGTGCTTTCATCAGGAACATGTTATTTTAGCTTTATTGTGTTACGGAAACTTGCACTTGAAATGGTCAGTCCCTTAAACGCTGAGGATCAAAAAGACTCTTGGAAACATTTCCAAGTCGAGGTATTTTTATCTCATAAATAATGCCTTCAGGCGGTATTTTACTTGTATCATGAAGGCCAATTGAGGAACTTCAAAATACTTCATCCAGACAGCCACCAGAATGTCATACCTGCTGCTTATCTCCCTATGACCACCCCCCTTTCCTATGTGCATCCTCAGTGTTTGCCTCTGCAGTTGCTCAGCAGCTTCCCAAGCTTGTGCAAAACCAATTTTCTGGTATCCAGGTAGTTTTGAATAATGGAATGAAAACAGACTGGATTATCATCAGTTTTCATACTCTTGCTTGACTGAAGCTGTAGGCAACAGACTCTCCTTAGAAGGCATAGGTCCCAGCACTGTGTTGGTTATGTGTGGGTTTTGAATACATGTCTCAAATGGAAGTTTAGTTTCTACAGAAATTGATACTAACAGATAGGAAGTGTTGTCCCTCATGAGCACATAGGTTGAGAAGGAACTTTGGGACACTAAATAATGAGGAAGAGTTTCTGTATCATTTCTGTACTAGTTAAAATCTTAACAGCCTTTCCATTTGAAATGAATAAAACCATTTCTTTTTAATGGGCTGGTCAAAGGTTAACGGGATCGAAGCCTCCTCTTCCGTCCACATTCCCCACTACTTGGTCTCTAGTGAAGTCAGCCTCCCTACAGAGTCCTCAGCATTAGACTTTTACCTTCTCTCCAGCAAATCAGATTATATTTAGATTTTTGCCTAGGAGCTGATGTCAGAAGTTCTTACAAATGCTTAGAATTTTCCTTCTCTTAGTAAAAATGTTTTTGAATCAGGTGCCACGTCGTACTTTTTAGTTACTGAATATCATTAAGTGATGTAAGGAATTAAAAACCTCGTTTTGGAAACCATTTCTGTTCATGTAACTCTGGTTTTGTGTTTTCTTCTAGGGGTGGCAGATGGTGTAGGTGGCTGGAGAGACTATGGGGTCGACCCTTCTCAGTTCTCAGGGACTCTAATGCGAACGTGTGAACGTTTAGTAAAAGAAGGACGGTTTGTACCAAGTAACCCTGTTGGGATTCTCACTGCAGGTTACTGTGAGCTGCTGCAGAACAAAGTCCCTTTGCTTGGTAAGAGAACACAAATACATAAACTGGATCATAATTGTTGTATGTTACTTAGATGTGCTTACTCAAGGTTGCTTTAATGTTACCAGCATCTACGACAGTTTTGCAGGTATTTCTCTTAATTACCCAAAGAAACAGCAATGAAGTTGTGTTGGTAGCACCCTTGTATGTTTAAAAACTGTCTTGATTCATTCAGTGATACAGGGAATGTGTGTGCATGTATTTAAACCTGTGTGATGGGTGGTTATTCAGGAGTGCTCGCAGAGAAGAGTTTGCAGTAGGATGCACTCATGCAAGTGCAGCGTGTGTCCTAGTGCTTTCTATTACATGTGTGTAAATAACTGTTCTCTGCTGAAAACTGCCCATGGTTGGTTGTGGCTTTTTGCTCAAGCTATGGAAGCAGAAATATCTTCTGATGATAATCAGGCACAGTTCTGCACATTCTTCGCCTTACTGTTCTGTGCCTTTTACGTCCAATGATCTTTAAACCTAATCTTTTGGCTTAAGCCATTTAGAACATACAGTCGCTGGCACTGTATATTATTTTTACAGTTCCTTGTGGGGGATTCATTACAGGCCTTTTGGAAAGCAAACTCAAGTAGATGCTTGGCATATTCTGTGTCAAACTTGATTTTAGACAGGGCATCCAGCTGCCTTGGGAATGGTGAGCAGATAGAGAGGTAACATTTGGGCTTTGCTGACAGCCTTGAGAACAGGATACTTTTCTAAAGGGCATGTGACCTCTTCTGCACTAAGAAAGTGTCACTCTGCAAGATACACATGCTTCTCACCTGACCTTAAAGTTCTGTGCCAGAGGAGTGCTGTGTAAGCTATATTTAACTTGTGTGCTGAGCTTCGGAACAGATGTTATGGCATTATATGCCTAAAGAATAGGTTGGAACCTCAGAAGTGACCTTAAGCATCACTAAAATAGCAGTGGTCGGTAATTACCTTAGGATTTTGTGTGTTTAGTAGTGCTTATTTGTGCAAAGCAGATGTAGCTGTAAGTGATCCACAAAGTGGGCCGCTGGTGAGAGCTCTCACAGCAGCTTTGTAGATGGAGGCAGTGCTGCTTGGCTTGACCTTTCGAGTGCTGAAAAGCAGCATATGCTGAGTCACAAGATCTGCATTCCACACATGGCCTCCTGGTTACACTCTGCTAGTGGAGTTAGAATTTGGAACTAATGATCCTTGGTGTTTCTCCTTTATCTGAGAACAGTATTTTTGGAAGTAGAAACAAACCCCTGGAATTACCACGGCAATGAACATTTAGTTTGTTTGAAATGAAGAGAAGGGAGAGGACCTCATTAAGGAGGATTCATCAGGCAATTAACTTTTCCTTCCTGTTGTGCTTTAAGTCTTGACATGTAGTTCATCAGAATTGAATCTAGCAGAGATTTTAAGATAAAAGTGAAATGGGAAGAAACTCTGGTATTAAACGCTGGTTTTGTACTGCAGAACAGTCTTGGATGCTGTCACATATCAAATCTGAATTTTTCTCAAGATACTGCTTTGGTTTGCCACTCAGTAAGAGTGGAGAAGATCCTTTGTGTTCACTAGAGAACAAATTAAGGGCAAGTGTATTGCAGGGAGCTCCCTGTGTTAGGAAGGGAAACATCTGGAGTAGGTGATGCCTAGAGCCAGCTGGACTTCTGCAAGCCTGATCATAAACTTAGCTCATTGTAAGCTGTGGTCTGTCCAGCATGTAGCTGTGCTTGGAAACTCCTGTGGGAAGGACATTAGGGTAGAAAATGAAGACTGTTCACCAGCTGGTGGAGTGGAGACTTAACTTGGAGGTGGAAGTCAAGAAGAAATGCTTTAGCTGTATGTCATCCTCTTCAGGAATGATTGTTCTTCTGGTGGATGTGCTGTTCTTTTTACTGAAATTAAGCGACTGCTGTTTACTGCAGAGGACTTTGTATGTGTGGATGGGTATCTCTGCAGTACAGTTGTGTCTGTGGCTTGCAACCAAGCATAGCTGGTGGCTACTGCTCAATGAATGAATCAAGAATTCTTCAGTGTCCTCAAGCATGGCCGGGATAGTTCTGAGCACAGTTCACAAGTAGATATGTTCCTGTTCTGTCCTACTTGAACCTGGAAGAGCATTTGTCTCTGAAACGTGTTTCCTTTAAATTTGTGAAGTTGGTATCCTGAAGATGTTATTTTTTGCACATGCAGCTAGCTCTCCAGAGCCATGCTGTGAGGAAAAGCATTTTGATGTTCTGCCAAGAGGAATGCAATAACACCTAATACTTAATTGCGAGCAGTTTTTTACTTGGCGTGGTTTATTTCCAGCTGATGAGTGAAACTGTGGAGAGCACCCGGCATTGTATGGATGCTGCTGGAATTCTATTATCTCAATGATTTTGGAATTTCAGTATTTTATGTGACTTGTGTAAATGCAGTCCTATAGCAGAATGTGCTGACATATGTTGGGGTGGAAAACTGTAAATAAAGTGGAACAAAACAGGTATTTGTCAGCATAATGTGTTTACCAAAATCAGAGCAGGAAAAGTAAGTTCCATGCAAAAATCATAGCTTGTGTTGTAAAGATTTCCAGCATTTTCCTGTGTTTAGTGATAATAATTTTGGCCTCATTAGTTCCATTCCTCATTGTGAGCTCTGAGAAGTGTTTGAATAATAGCACTGTGAATCAAATCAGTGAAAGACTAAACAGTTTCTGTAAGGCCAACTCCAGTTACTGTGTTCTGTTTGCAGGAAGCAGCACAGCCTGTATAGTCGTTCTGGACAGGACAAGTCATCGTTTACATACAGCCAACTTGGGAGACTCTGGATTTTTGGTAGTCAGAGGAGGAGAAGTAGTCCATCGATCCGATGAGCAGCAGCATTACTTCAACACTCCGTTCCAACTGTCCATAGCTCCACCAGAAGCAGAAGGTGTTGTCTTAAGTGACAGGTAAGATGGGAGAGGACCTTTAATCTGTGTATGTGGTCAGCTCGAGAAGGTTGCAGTTCTGCTGCTGTGAAGCTCTTTGCACGTGGGATTTCAGCATGTGCCTGATCCAGGGGTTTTATACCTGCCCCTGTCTTTAGGGACTGTGAACATTTCTCACCTTGTGCTTTCCAAACTCCATACATCGTTGCGCAGTCTGAGTTTATGGAAGTAATGATGATGGTGATTCATGGTGGCATATTCCCACAGTCTGTGGTGTGCACTAGGCATGTTCTTGTCCATGGGAAGATGTTGCTCAACAAAGCTGCTCCCTAAAGCCCTTTGTCCTGTGTGAGGGGCTTGCCTGACCCAGAGCTTTCATCCCCAGTCCCTGTGTGCTCTCTCCTGATGCTGGTCTGGAGTAGGCTAATTCAGATGTCTTGGCACTGAGGTAGCAAGTACTTGAAGAACAGAGCAGAGGGACATGTGACTGTAACTGGTGTTTCCAAAGAGCTGAGTTTCCCGCAGCATATTGTATTTGACCAAAACGAGGGAAAAAAACCCTGTTTGGCAGAACACCAAGCTGAGAAATGAGAGTATTAGGAAAGGACAATCTGTTCACAGAAATGAGTTGTTTCAGAGGCAGACTTGTACTTGTGTCTTCCTTGAAGAATGTCAGGCTGATCCATCCTCTGACTTAGTGAAGTCTTGCCAGTAGTATTAAGTAAGAATTAAACCCCCAGCTTTCAAGTAGCTGTTAAGATACAGTTCTCAAATAATACTTACATGCTTATTGATGTGATCTATTTCCTGGTTTAGTGCAGGGTGTCCCTGCCTATGGGAGTGGGGATGGAAGTAAATGATGTTAAGGTCCTTTCCAACACTAAATATTCTATGACTCTATGATATCCCTCTTCTGTATACAGGGAGATGATAAAAGAGAGTGACCATGCTATACAGGGAATGTAATAGTTAAGTTTTTGGAACAAGGTTTGTACTTGATTTTCTTGAGGGTCTTTTCCAACTGAAATGATTCTGTGAAACTCCAGTGCTGATGCAGTGAGGGCTATGACTTCAGTGGCAAGATGATGATGATCTTTTGGCAGATGTGAAGTGGTTGAAACTCCTGACCATTCTTGCGTGTGGCTTTATTACTTCATCATAAGACTGCAGAGAGGAATCTGGGGCAGGACTGTGAAATTAGAACCTTTAATTGAACCTATTTATTAGGCTAAAATGAAACTATTGTAATTCCAGAGCTCTAGAAGAAAAACCTTTATTTTTCTGAGTTTTTGTGTCCTCCCTGGGAAGGCAGAACCCAAAAGCACAAAGAGAATTGATAATGTCCACTGGAGTCAGCAGTGTGAGTCATCACACAATATGGAAAAGCAAGATAAATGAGCTCCTGAACTTCAGTTCTGAGTCGTGATTATAGCTCTGGCTCATCTCTGTTCTTGATGTTAATTATTGCTCACGGATGTTGTCTAAATGCTTCTGCAGCACCTTCTTCTTCATCTGTTGTCCCAGTTAAATGTTACATTTGGCTGTCTATGGGAATAGGCAATCTTCACTCTGTCAGCCTTCCTGAAGCTATGTTATCAGCTGAGGAAAGCAGCTCTTCTGCTTTCTGGCACAGCCAAATAGCATCAGATGCAGCAGTTCCTCCTTTCTCAAAAACCTTTGAAGAAGGTTTAAGGATGAAGGGTTTGTCACTGCCCTGCTCCTGAGAATCAGATTTGGCAGCACTATTCATGGTGAAATTGGGCATTTTCTCCTCTTGGTGTTGTGTAAGGTACAGGGTGTGAGCAGACCAACTGGCTGTGGTCTCCTGGTAGCCATTCCTGGGGTGTTTCATATTCCATTGCATCAGAAAGTGATAAAGTGATTCAGAGTCCTTAAGTGTTTTGGCCATTCCTGTTATGAATTGGCCTTTCGAGTACAGCCCTCTTACATATTTCAGATGAGTGAGGAGGAAGCCCTGAGCTGCCATTCTACTTAATGGTTTCCATGGAGATCCACTTGTGGAAGCAGATTAGTTGCGGGATTGTTCATTTGGGAATTTTAAATGCAAATCCTTTGTGTGATAGCTGGAATGTTACCTGTTTGCAAGCACAGCTCCTCTGTTGTTGCTCTCTTGACAAGCCATCCCAGTGCAAAAGCTCCACAGTTAGTGATTATTCCTTTCTTTTGCAGAAAAAGAGGTAGCAGTAGTGAATTACAAAAGCTGTTGATGGGTTTGTTTGGCATCATTTCGTGTCGTGGTGAAAGCTGGGACCATTTCCTCTAACATACCTGTCATCTTCACAGCCCTGATGCTGCTGATAGTACTTCATTTGACGTCCAACTTGGAGACATTATTTTGACTGCAACAGATGGACTCTTTGACAACATGCCTGACTACATGATTCTGCAGGAGTTGAAAAAGCTGAAGGTAAGCGTGTGTATTGGGAATCTCTCATGTCTTTTTGCACTGGGTATCCCTTATAGTTACAGGCATTTTTTTTACGCATGTAACTTCTGTATTTTATGTAAAAGACCCATCACAAAGTGCTGTCAAGAGACTTTTCAGTTAATACCACGTGTGAGCAGGGGAGAGGGATCTCTCTTGGATCTGTACCCAGGCTGAATCCAGAGGCAGCAGCTCGGGCATAAACTGCCCAGGTCACCAATGAGTGATGGAGGGAGAGGAGGCAGGTGACGGGGAGATGCTCAGGAGCAGGCTCTTGTATTTTACCTGTACATGAAGATACAGCATCTCTTGTGGCTTATTTGAGGGGGTGAGCTGTATACTTACAAATAATGTGAAGCTTTTCTTAAGGGTTATAAACATATAGTCATTGTGCAGCAGTTGGGCAGTGTGAATTGTGAGTTACGTGTGCTCCAAGATAAATGTTTCATAAAAAAATACTTCCTGGCAACTTTTCCAGGTTAGTGGCCACAAATGGTCTTTTTAAATAGTAAAAATACATTAAAATATTTTAATTTGGGTGAGAATATTTAGCTTAAGGCTATTTACTTACAGAAAGTATACTTAGGAGATATCAATATGTATAAGCTCCCTGGGGAAACTCTTTTGCATGAAACACAGAGAAGGTTAACGTGTAGAATTACAGTGTGGTTTAGAAAAGGTTCTGCCTGCTCCTGTCCTGCGGCTATGTAAGTGGTAGGTGGTGTCAGACAAAGCGGGTCCTGGCAGACACAGTGTCTGAGAGGGCTCTGCACATCAACCAGACTCGTGTTTTCCCTTGTCTGTGGTCCCCACTATCACTGTCCCCTTTCCTCAGTGCACTGTTCGGGTCTGCAATGGAACGTGTGAGCACAAGCTCTGTCAGAGGCTTTATCTGGTTAGTGGAGGTAATGACAGCACTGAAGGTGTGTCAGGGCGCTGCCATAGTTTGGAAGGACCTGGTGGGCTGGTCACGGCCCTGCAGGGCTGTTACTTAACGCTATAGCCAGATCCTGGCTCTTGCTCACTGTACTCCCACCTTCTCGCTGGGCAGAGGCGAGATTGGCCTGGGCTGGGGGTGGAATTCCCTTGTGGAGGAAGGTTGAGCTCCACCTTTTGGCCCGTTTGGGAAAGGCACTGAACTTCCCTGTGAGGTTCAGCCAAAAGTTAATCATGGAAATGCCGCTAATTCCCCAAACTGCAGGGAAGAGTCTTGGAGTGAGAAGGCATTTTGAAATAGCTGCAAGCAAAAAGAGCAGCGGTTGTGTTGTGTTGTGTTGTGTTGGCTTGAGTAAAGAAAGCCTTGGAGTAAAGCAGCAGAGTTACTGAAACAGGAAAACCCTAACATTTAAAATGCAGCCTGTGGAAAGTAATGTGCTCAGGATGTGTTTTCTTATCTCAGTTCTAAGTTCCCTTTCACCCTAAGTGTGCTCTTGTTGGTTTGGGTAAGGAGGTGATAGAAGTAAGACTTGCATTACAGGGAAAACATAATTACCTCAACAGAGCCTCCTTAGTGAGGGAGGGATGGCTCTTCCAGTATGAGCTATGAGTAGAGCTGTCAAATCCCCCCTTGCCCTCAGGTGAGGCTGTTTATTTTGAATGTTAGTCTTTGGAGTTTCCAAGTTGTGTAAATCCTCCAAAACCAAGTCTTTATCTGGTAGGGAACATGAGCTCTGGCCTCCAGTTGTGAGGATGGGCAGGTCTAACCCAAATTTAGAAAGCCTAAAAGATGGTGAGGGTTCCGTTTGGAAGAGAAGGTGCCCTAATGTGAGAAGGAAGGATCAGGGATCCCTAAAACTGACGTGCATTGGCAGAACAGTTCCCAATGCTGTAAGGTTTATTCCTGTAAGAATGAACTTTTCTCTCCTTAATTTAGAACTCCAACTATGAGAGCATACAGCAGACGGCGAGAAGCATTGCTGAGCAAGCTCACGAGCTGGCTTATGATCCCACTTACATGTCGCCGTTTGCACAGTTTGCATGTGACAATGGATTGAATGTGAGAGGTAAGGTGATATTTTCCCTTCTCTTCCCACTCTCGCTGTCTTTAAGAACTCTTGAGCAAAGTGAAGTTCTGTTGTTCCACAAATCCAATTGGAAAACAGGGTGCTGGAAAAATGTGCTTGGCAGGAGAGCACCGCGCTGGGGTGCTGAGCTTGGCGAGGATGCCGGCTCCTGGTATAGGTCATGGGGAGCTCCTGTGGGAAGCAGCTGGAGCACGGAGAACACAGAGTGCTCATTCTTACTTCATTTGATTGTAATCCAGTGTGTACCCTCCTGCCTGAGAGGAGCTCTCCAGGCTCTTGAGCTTGTTCCTTGGATTGGGGTGTGATTGTGGGGGTGAGTTTTTATTGTTGATGCTCTTTAGCCAAGATTCTGCACACTCTTTGGGGTTTGATTATTTTTGTGGTTGAAGTTTCTGACCCTTGTACTGTACCATCAGCATCCCCATCCTCATCCTCATCCTCATGGCAGGGGCTTGGAACTGGAAGAACATGAGGTCACTTCCAACCCAAACCAGTCTGTGATTCTAAGGTGTCTAAGTGTCTTTCCTAAGGGTCGAGGCAGTAGCTGTAAAGCTTGGGCTCCACGTTGCTACAAAGTTCAGTCACTCAGTAATGAACCTGCAGATCTGAGTCCACAGGACTGGTCTGAGTTCCTGCCTAACATGGGACCTCTTTGAGCTGTTCTCAGAGTTGAGTGGATTCCTGTAGCTGTTGAGGCTTGAAAAGTAACTGCTAAAAACATTAAGTAGCTTTTAGGAAGATAGGCAGCAATACAGTGCTGGCGAAGAGGCGTTTGGTTTACAGTAGAAATTCCTGAGCAGATCTTGATTGCAGGCTGCTTGTACCAAAGTGATGTTGGGGTTTTGTGCATTCAGTTCACAGCCTGCTAGAAACCAGGCTTTCTGCTCTGCTGCCTGACAGCGACTGGGAGGGTTCTGTGCTCCTTCTCATAGCTTGACCTCCCCACAGCCCAAAAGGAGAGCGCTTTTTGCTGTGTCAGGTGTCGTTGCTACCCTCTGTCGTGTTTCAGAAAGGAGGTGGAGGAAGCAGAGCTTAAGCTGTCTTTAATGAAGGAGCTTTCCATGGGGGAATGTCTCAGGTTCTAAGGTGACCGCTGTGGCTGGATGAAATAGTTCTGCTTTTCTTCCATTACAGGGGGAAAACCAGACGACATCACCGTCCTTCTGTCTATAGTAGCCGAGTACACAGACTGAGCTGCCCGCTGCGGCAGCCCCCGTTTGCACCCCCAGCTCCAGCCCCACACTCGGTTTCCTGCTGGCAGGATCCTTCCTTCCTTCGCAGCCGAGCTCGGCAGCCGGTTCTCGAGCTCGTGGCCTGAAGCCCTTGTGAAGAACCACTCTCCTAGGACACTGGTCTTTGTCTGCCAGCAAGAGATGAAGAAGCTCAAGGCTTGAAAAGCATGTGTGTCGGAGCTTAAAAAGGGGGAGGATCGATCCCACGCCATTACTGCATTTGAAATGTGACTTCCTTTCAAAGGAGTAGAATTGGTTTCTCCTCTTTCAAACTAGATTCAATAGCTACAACCTCTCCAGGAGGGCATATTACTCTACTTACTAGAAACGTTCACTATTCATTAGAGGGTATGTTACAGAACACAGTTTCATAAGCATAGTCTTGTTACAGTGATAGCTGAGGTTTCGTGTTTCGGAGCTCCGGTTTTCAGGAGATTTCTACCTGCTGTAAACATTCTGCTCTTGCCATCCATGGTGTCAGCCTTAGGAGCCTTTTCTAGTACGGGATTTCCAAGACAAAAATCCATACTTAGTTCAAGTTCTATGGATGCAAATGTGTTTTGTGATTTCAGGTGCTTTAACTGTGATCTTAAGGAGTTCTGCAGATCATTTGTCTGTGACAGGCCTGGTATCGGGGTGTTTGAGCTGTGGAGGATTTTAATTTAGTTTAATTTTAGGTCATTTTTTAAGTACAAATTTTTAGCTTGGCGTCAGCAAACTGAGCGGGGCAGAGCTGAGGCCCCTGCAGCATCCGGCCCCATGGCACCAGCGTGGGGTGATGCGGCACCGAGAACAGCTCATCCTCAGCTCTGCCCTCGCTTCTGGCAGCTGATGCTGTTGTTAACGAAGCTTAATTTGTGTTCAGAATCGCCACTTGCTCGTGTAGAACAGAGCGTGCTGCACCCGTTGAGGTCCAGTTGATCCTTTGCCTCGCAGACGAGCACCTCTGCTTCTGCTGTGGCAGCAGCAGGAAGTACAGAACCTATTAATGAATAATCAGCTAAACTTACATTTCAGTAACTCGAGTTTAGGGTTTGGGGAATGAACCTTAATGATGTTTACAGTTCTCTAACAGCCACTTTGCAATATGACATTTCCCTTCAAATGACCGTAGCTCCCGTTTGTTCCCCCCCTCTTCCAGCAAGCTTTCCTTTCCTTTCCCAAGGTTCATACAAAACAAGCTGATAGCTGTAAAGATATATATATTTTTGGTCAGGTTTTTGTTTGGTTTTTTTTTTTCCATTAACTTTTTTGCTGGTAGAAAAGTCTGTAGAAATAAATTAAAGCCATGTTTTTATATATAAAAAGTCGGGTAATGTTGCTCTTTAGGTGAGTGCAGTTAAACTCGGTCAGTAAGTAATCTTACCTGCTCTCCAGAGGAGATTTTTTACTACCTGGTTTATTGTATTAAAACTGTTTAAGTTTGAGGTTACCTCAACTTGTTTAAAAGAATTTTTGTGGACTTGTACTGTATATTTGCATAACTATGTCAAGCTTTTATTTAAGGTCATTTAACATGTACCATGTACATGTCATTTTACTATATTTCAATGCATCATGCTTGTAACAGGCATTTCAGTTATAATAAGTGATTAATTTGGAAGCTCTTCAGTAATTTATCTGCTATTCCTAAATTGGCGTCACGTTAGCGATGGATTTTACATCACCTTGTAATTACTTGTCAAAATGCCTTAACCACCCTAACTTGACCAAAATCTGATTTTGGTGAGGGTACGGGGAGGATGATGTTAATGAAGAAGAATCCCTGAGTTTTGTGCTACTTGGAGCAGTGAGTGGTGGAGAACTTTGCACAAATTGCCAGTCCTCGTTGTTTTCCACAACGGAACAAGCTGTTCCCAGCTGTCTCCTAGAAGGAATGTATCCACGCTGCAGCACAGGGCTTTGTTTCTCGCGTTTGGGAGGGACGTTTCTCTCTCAAATCTTGGGTGTCTTTTGCATTTTATTCTCCATTATTTCCTGTCGTGCTTCTTGATTAGAGCAGATTTGATCAACTCTTCTTTCCCTTCACCTTCCCTTCAAGCGATGCCCCTGTAGACCCGGACTGCTGCACCCTCACCCCTTGCTCTCAGCACGCTCATCCCCAGCCCTCGGTAGTTCTTCCCCTCTCCGCTTCCTAGAGGTAGGCACAGGGAGACGTTTGCGGAGCGGACGGATGCGGATGGTGAAGGCGCTCGTCCCCTGCGCTGTGCTCTGCCGCTGTGGCGCCAGGATCGGGAATTCCCGATGGGAAGCCATTGGCCGCTGAGCAGTATCCACAAAGCCGTTTGCCTCATATCACACCGTGATTCTAGTTTTTGTATTATTAAGAACAAATTGGGGTTTTGATTTACAAATCATGAGTTTATCCCTCACCGGACACACCAAAGACCAGTAAAGCTTATAGCTTTTCCATCTGTTTATAAAGCAATACTGTATTATAAAGAATTGATATTTTTATCACATGCTTGATTGTTTTGGGGTTTGTTTTTTTTCCTTTACTTTAAGATGTGCACTCGAAACATATCAAACCTGATTTCTTCCTATGAACTTAAGCTGTCTGCGCACAACAAATTTCATGGAAGAGGAAATGACAGGGCCCATCCTATCAAAATCCTTGTAAGTGATGCATGAAGCAGTAACACTTCCTAGGAATTAGCTTATTGTGGCTACTCACGAGAGGAGCGTACAGGAAGGGTGTTCATGCCATGGAAGCGTGCGTGAGCGGAGCACGGGCTGACTCCCAGCTGCACGGAGGGTTTCTGGTTGTGGTCAGGAGCTGGTGGATCGGGAGCGATGAGCTGAAGGAAGAGTTTTATACATCAGTGACTTGGAACACCCAGGGCTGGTGGGAACTGGGGTTCCCGCAGGGTTATTGGGTGTTTGGACAAACGAGGGCTGAGATGTGGTGAATTGGAATAACTCTGTGGTTCCTTGCTCCTTTTACAGCTATCTTTGGGAGAGCTGCGCCATCCAGCTTCCCTCCAAATGTACTTCCTTGATGGCTCTGAAGAGGGTTAAATGGCTTAAAAAAACCCAAAAATTAGGTCTTGGGACCAGGCAGTTGCAATGAGTCAAAGAAAAGGGAGAGGTGTGAGGGTCTGGCAAAGATGTGGAGGATTTTGTGGTGGAATTTCCATCTCTTGGGGATGGATATCCCTTCTTTGTGGAAAAAGCCAGCTGTGTGGGTAGGAAGGGGCTGTATGAAGTAGTTTCTAACAAAGATAGCTGGAATAATGAAGCAAATCCGAGTCTGTATCTAATGAGGATGCTTTTTTGTTGCTGTTAAAATGAGACTATCATCTATGCTTACCTAAGAAGCGATTATGTGAATTTCATGTCTGAGGTATAACTTATGCAGGAATAGTTCTGTAAATACATTTAAATGAATTGTAAAGATATTTAATAAATATAGTATTTATACTAAAATGTGCTTTTTAAAGTAAAGTTGACTGCAAAACCTCTGTCTGTCAACACAGTGATGTCGGTGGTGGCACAAGGATCACAGCCACTGCTACTGGGGTGTTGGGTTCTTGTTTAGACCTTCATGTGGTGTTCCTAAATCCCTGTGGGAATGAAAGCGGGCTCTAACGATCTGGCAGACAGAATCACCAGTTTTGGTTAATTAAAGATTGCGAAAACCAGTATTTTATCCCAGGGTGACTTTGAGAACACCGCCACTGAGCTGTGGTGGAAGAGGCAGGGAGTGGGAAAATAACGGGAAGCACAGAAACCTCATGAACATCACCTTTATTTGTTCAAATGCATTCCTCTGACCTTGGTTACTCGGTGAAATGCCAGCTCTGCACCAACCCTGTAAAAGGACTGGGTGTTCCCCAGCAGTACCGTGTCCGGCTGTGCTGGAGTGGGTGGATGGGTTCATTTTTCCAGCACTCAACTTTACAACAGGAGCTTACCTGGCCTCAAGTGGCAGAGTTCTCCAGTGGGAATGCGCTGGGATGCTGAACAACTGAAGCTGTTCTTGCACAACACGTAACGAACCCCAGACCAGGCAGTTGTGACCTGAATTTACCCTGGGACAGCAGGTAACGGCTCAGGATGACCTGTGCTGGTGGTTAAGGTGAGCAGTGAGTGAACTCTTAAACTGAACTGACAAATTAGCTGATGCTGAGTCGAGTCCTTGTCTTGCAAAAACATAGGCATTGTTGGAGTGGGATTTCTGCTTCCCAGACTCGGAACAGGTATTCATGAAGTGCTTGCACTGCACCAGCTTAGAACACAGCTTCCATCAAGCTCTTAACTTGCAGAACAGCAGCTAAACTTTGTAAAACCAGGAACAGCTCCACAGTTACCCCACCTTGTATCTTTCAAGGCAACCCCCAGTAGTCCTTAGCTTCAGATGCTTCATGGCACTAGAGGATTGGGGAGCTCTGTACGTTGCCAAAATCCTCTTCGGTGTCGCTAGCTGTCGCTAGGCTATGGAAGGAGTGACTGATGGCATCCTCCTTACAGGAAACTGCTCCAAAAAACAGGGAATGGAACTGAAAATACAGTAATTACAGAAGTCAGAAGCTGTGAATATGGGGTTAATTATTTCTGAAGCTTTTTCTACTTCTGGATCTTTATTAGTCTACAGTGCTTCCATGTAAACCAGACCTGTCACCTGTGAGTATTCCCAGTATTAAACATAGTGGTGGTGGTGGTTTTTGTCAGCTCTGCTGCTGTAGGAGCTGCTTCCATTGAAAGGCCACAGGCAGAATTGAACGTAGTTACGTGTACTAACCCCCAGGCTACGTGTACCTGAACACCAGCTGAGGTGTTCCACCCTAAATACAGCTGGCTGTCTCCTCACCTTGGCATAGTGAGCCTCTGCTGCCTCTCCTGCCAGTGCTGCCTGAGCTGTGGTTGTTCCTCCTACCCCTGTTGGATCTCCCTGTGTGGCTCCAGGAATGACTTTTCTCTGTTTTACCAAAGGACTCCCAGGTTTCGCTGGCTCTGTGCTCGGGGTGTTTCCATTCCTCTGTGGCTTTCTGGAAGCGTTTGCCTGCGTGCTGCTCTCTTTATCCATGGAGGCTTTTTCAGCTTTCCCTGTATGTGTCTCCAGGCTGGATTGGAGAGAGTAGGTCAGGTCAGTAACCGGCTTTTATGTGTTTCCATTAGAATGTCTATTTTCTGATAGTGAAATCATTATGGCTTTAGAATGGATTCTCAACAAGTCCCTTCCTTTCCCCTCCTACTGCAGTAACCCTGTGGAGATAAAAGAAAGCAGAAGCCAGTACAGAGCGTGCTCTCTTGTACTGTTTTATTGCTGTACATGCTGCTAAGGTGTTCCTGAACCTGCCTAGTTCACTGTTCTATGAACAGAGACTCCAGTAGCCTGCAAGAATGAGCTGATTCCTTTTCATCTTAAATCTGGCTTTGCTGGAACACTTAAACTTCAATTTTCCCTCTTCCCTCTCCCACCCCTGAAGCCCACTGGTACCTTTCCTGCTGTGGTGTAAAGCCAGGTGGTTGCTGCTGGGAAGTCTTCTTGTCAATGTCAGACAAGGTAGCCAAGATAAAGTTGGCTTCCAGCACCAGATCTTCAATGCTGAAAGCAACTGGTCTAAACGCAGATATTCAGAGGCATAAACACATGTTGTGGGAGAAAACTGCTCGTGCAATTCTACACATAAAGATTAAAACGTGCCTCTAAAAAGCTGAAAATGTGATGTATTTGCTTGCTGAAGGATATGAGATGGCTTCCTGAGGCAGATTTATATGCACCAATGAGCAAATGTTACACTATACTATACAGTATTGTACTTAGTCAAATTATAGTTTTAAATATGCAACAGTAAAATTTGTATTTTAAACAGAAAACTTACTGTTTTTTTAGAGTACTAAATAAGACCATTGCCTGCATTAGCATACTTCTGCCTTGATGTGGGCATATTCCTACCTGCACCGTTAGCAAAAACAGCAATAACAGCTGTGTGAATCTTGGTCTATGGAAGTAGAGGCAAGTTCTCAGCTTATTTGAATGTTTTCTTTTTTAGTATAATGAATTTCTCAGTGTAGAATACACCACTGTATATTTTAATGAGGTCGGATGGGGCTTGGAGCAACCTACCTGGTCTAGCAGCAGGGGGTTGGAACTGCATGAGCTTTAAGGTCCCTTCCAACACAAACCAGTCTGATTCTGTGATTAGTTTGAGAGTCTGAAGCATGCAGGTGAGTGACTTCTATATAGGTGCTCATTAGTCAGCATGGGCAACTTACTAATGCTGTGCTTATGTTAAGCGCTTTCTGCATAATAACAGGCTATTTAACCCTGTATCGCAGATTAGAAATAGAGCTTTTTCTGGTTTATTGTTCCAGTTAAATACTGAGTAACAAAACCTGAGTGTAGAGGTGTAGCTGCTGCGGTTTGTCAGGGGTGTTCCCAAACGTACTTTCCAGAGATGTCAAAATGGATGGAGACAGGAACACTGATGGCTTCTGAAAATGCCAGGAGTCCCTGGGAAAAAGAGGTGGGTGGTTAAGCACCATTAAAACCAGAAGCTTAACATTAGAATCTAAGTTTATCCCAGATGTTGTTTACTGTTAAGAAAAGGTAAAAGTGAACTGCTTCTAGAACACATTTGCTGCCATCCCTACCTGGGGTTTCGTCAAAGAAGCTTCTACATTGAGAACTTCTGTGGCCACAATGCTTCTCCAGGTCAGTCACAGTGATAAAGCTGTTCTGCTGCCTCTCAAAGGCTACTGTGAGGCACTCCCCAGTGTCTGGAAGATCCTGGTTTTAAAGCTAATCCTGACCAGTTGCTGCAATAGTGCTGCTGGTCAGGAGGCCCGATGGAGCCTGTCCAGGGCCATCCTGCATCATCCTGGTCAACTCAAGCAAATTAATGGGAAAAGTTCTACTTTCAAAACAAGTTCTTACTTTACCCTCAATTCTTTAAGGCAAAACGTCACTTCAGAATCGACTCCAACCTGGAAGTAGTCAAATTCATCTGGGTTCAGTTGTATTTCGGTAAGCATTGTCTTTGAGAAATCTGTTTAAAGTAACAAGAAAGGAGACAAGTCTGACCCAAACAAACTCTGATTATAACCCTGAGGTTGTTACATCAGCAGAGTTTGAGAAGTAACTGTATTTTTAGTGACTAACAGTAATAAATGTTTAGCTCATCTCAGTTTATTTCATAATTAAAATCTTCAGTTTACTTATATTATGTAGATTTAAATGGCTTTTAACACAACTTGTTTGATCTAGTTAGATCCAGTGTGATCTAACCCAGTACCTGCTGCTGCTCTCACAAGTCTGCTTTGTCTATAGCATTCATCACAAATAATACAACCAGCTGCTTATTGCTGCATAGATGGGAAGATCAAAGTGCCACATGACTTTAACAGGTTAATCATAATTGCTGACAATCATCAGAGGACAATGAAGGTGGATTTAGGTTCTTTGTTTTAAATTATAATCTTTTCCTGTTACTAAGTGGCAACAGGAAACAGGCTCCTTGGTTTCAGGTGCCAATTGTTGCTTCTTATCATTAGGTCAGTCCCTCATTGTTATTAGGTGCATGAAAAGAAAGTAAGAGGGAGGAACTGTAACATATTCAGCAGCTTCTGCAAGGCAGAGCCTACCAAGTGCAAATGAGAACAAGTCTGGGCAGGAGGTGTGATGTGTGTATGTGAAAATTAAATCTGGATGTGGAAAAACCCAAGCCAACACCAGATGATGCGTTCAAAGAACAGGGTTTGTTCCATACAGAACATGTGCTGCAGGCAGTGTATTGCATTACATGCTACACAACAGCAACAATGCTTGTAATGCCTCCTTTTTCTCCTTGATTGTTTGCGGTTTTGGTATCTCATTACATTTTTACCTACTTTTTTTCCACCTTTTCTTACAATACTCTTATAAGTGTATGTTTCTAAACTAATCAAGTTTGTCATTCAAACTGTAACCTCTTCGGTATCTTTTATTTTCAGTAATTTCTTCCCTATTACAGCTCCAGTCATCTTCCACCATTTAATCCTTCTTGGTCTCCACTGCTTTAGCCTGTTCCCAGCACAGTCCCCACCTCTGCTCTTGGCAGTCATCTTTTTCTAGGTCATTATCCTCAGCTTTGGTCATAAGCAAGTATGAAAAGCATCCCTTTATTATATGATATACAAGAACCTGTACTTCAGAAACACAATTACATCTTTAAAATTAGCTTGAGTCACACCCCATGAATTTAGATTGTTCTCATCTCAGCTGGAGATCTGAGAATGGCAGCATGCAGCACTGTTAGGCCAGCTAACACACTGTATTGCTCTTCTACTAAAATACAGTCTGTAATGAAATCAATTCTGTAATTGTGGTATTCAGATTTAAATAGTTCTTTTTCAAAATGATCTCCTTCTTCCTGTCTGCTGCCATGCTTCTGCTCCTGCAGCACACTAATTACTCTGCTCAAGCCTATGGCGAGTGACATAATTTACTTCCTTTGGCTGCTTAGTCTGGTATCTGCCACTGATACCAGGAAATGGTGTTAAAAAACTTACTCTCCTTAAATATATTAAAACCAAAGCGCAGAAGTAGGACTTGGAATCCCCCTGTGTATGTTCCCTCTCTTACAAATCTCATTCAGCCATAAAACGCACTCTCTGGTTATTATTCTTTTAGTTCCCTGTTTTAAAGTCCCAATACTGTTTCATATTTTGAATTTTCTTACCAGTGTCCTCCTCGGTGTAACTCTTGAAACAAACTTTCATTGGTGTAACTGATAAAGTTACTTCTTCTTGACTGGTCGGGAAGTGAACCATGATATCAGCCAGCAGCCTGTAAAATGTCAGTCAGTGTTAAAATACCTGCCACAGATTCCCAGCCAGTGTTTGTTACTCCCATGAGAAACTAAAATAGTTCCTGGGCAGTACTGGTTACAAAAGTGCCTTTGAAATGTGCACCCCCTACTGTGCGTGCATCTTTTTAATTGATTTCTGTGGCAATAGGTACAGAAGACATCTAAAAATACAGCCAGTCATTACAAAAGCACATTTGTCTGATGTCTGTGTATGCTGCCAGAGCAGTCTTACATATATATGTATCTGATACCTTTCCATATATATATATATATATATATATCTCACAATTTTGAGCAACCCTCGGTATCCTATACTCTTTATTCAAAGGCTTAGTTTTTTATAGTTACATAATCTTTTCATAAACACAAAACATAGTATCTATACATAGAGATCTTTATATACCTTTAATAGCTGATTTTTGTGACAAGAAAACAGTGTCAGAAGCACTGACAGTGACAGAAATGCTGTAAGGAAAATTACAGTCGAACTGTTCTTTGCCTTTGCCTGCAGTGACAAGAACTTTGCCTTATTGCACTGAAGAAGTTGCACTTTTACCACTGGATTCTTTACCTATAACATTCCAGCTCTGCTTTAGTTGTCATAGGTGAAAATGGCTTAAAGGTATGAATTCAAAGCAGATATTACAGGCTTCTCAAGGTTAGACTGAGTGGGATTAATGGCATAATGAGCTCCATTTCTTAAGCTGCAATGTGAAAAATCAAGCACTAAGATTGAGGATTTAGGACTTTGCCATTTTTGACTGTGCCCCAATTAGATTTTGATTCTGTCACTGACTATGGCATCAGCATCATCTCCTGTAAGATGCTGTGTTCCAGAAAGAGAACATTTTTGTATTCATTACCTGGAGTGGAGTTTAAGTACGTTGGGACACATGTGCTTTGCAAAAACAGCCTGCAGCGGATCACATTCTTGAAACATCAGGTTGTATGTTTTTACAACACCTGAGTATAAAAAGTATGAACAAAATCAGTGCTGGTCTGTCATTTTAACTGGTTTATTCAGTATTAGTTGTCCTCTTAGGATATCTCAATAGAGAAAGTAACTACACTTACTCTAGCTGTGTGGAAGTAACTAACAAATAGAAAACTGCATTAACCTGCCATGGGAGACTTCCTTCATCCTATTAGTTATGCCCTGCAAGGATCTGATGTTTTTTTAAGAATTCACAAGAAATAAGTGAAAAGCAACAAGTGCAACAAATGCAGGGAGTGGTGAAAGGCTTCAATGTTTAACTGGTACAATATAAACGGTGATAGAATCAGATTTCTGTGTATTTCTAGATAAGCATGAGCTAAGAGAGCTTAATGAGCCTTCCCTAATTCAGTGTACTCTCTCATTATTAGTAACACAAGCTCGATTTTTAATGATATAAACCACTGCCTATCACACACTGGTATCACAAGCTATCACATCAGCAAGCTGTGTTGATAGATGATGGTTCTTTATGAGTTTTACAAAGTACACATGGTGTACTGCTGGACTGAGGATGTCAGACCTGTTACTGTGCTAAATAACTGTGTTAGAAGGGGAAAGACCCAGGAAATCCTATACCAAACCAGGATTTCCATTCCTTTCCATAATGTGTTTTTAAGTTTACTTTAGCATCATTCTAAATGTTGTAGGCAGTTGGTTGGCAATTAATATACAGCATGCATTAACTACTAAGCTGAAGACTGTTTGTCTGATAAAGCCTATTTTAACTTCATTTTAATAAGGTAATGCAGATGATAAGTATAAATAATGATGTGAAGAGGCTGGAAGTGTTTGGCATAATGTTCCATCAAGAACAATCAGCTCCTAATTACACTCAATATTGGGCTGCCCTGCTGTTTTAAACTGCTGCTGCTCCTGTGAAGATGTGTAACCTACCATGTTTGCAGAGGAGCTTAAAAGTTATGTGGTGATCATTAATATTTGTATAAATGCTGCATTTCTCTACATTCCTTTCCAGCATATTTACACATCTAAATACAGGAAGAACTGACTGTAAAGAAAACAAACAAACAAATTAGCACAGAGGTTATTCGTTAAGCAGTATTTCCCCTACTTTTGTATGATTTATATCAAGTTCCTGCATTTATAGCTTCCCCAACTGCTCTCTAAGCAGATACTAATCCTTGCCATCCTCACCCACTATTCCAGTACATGGCCAATAGAGCTGTTTGCTAAAGAACTGGTCAAAGCTGTCCTGGCTCATACTGGTTGTGAAGGAGAACCACTGAGAGACAGAAATGTGGTATTCCTTTATCCTGAGATTAAGCTGGCTCAGACTTTGGGAACCGCAGAGCACAGCTAAGGAGGTACAATTTCCAAACATAATTAAATACTAACACCCTTTTGCAGAGCTATTCAGAAGTGTTTAAGTTCAGAGCCATCCACATACCTCTAGGAGCACCCTCTATAATTTCACTTGGAAATTGGGCTAATTTGCTGCTTATAAAGCTCTGCATTAAAAAATCCATTCAAATGTACCTTGATTATCAATTTACACGGGGGGGATAACTGCTTTTCCTTCTGATGTGGCTGAGGCACAGCTGCCCAGCAGTAGTGTTGAAAAAACATAGATGAGAAGAACACGTATGCATATGCTGACCTTGAAGAATTCACTGATCTCAAGGCAAGCTGAAAGTGGAAGTAAAATAATTTATTAATTAATATTTGTTAACTCAAAACTATTTATATTGAAACTTTAACAAAAAATCTGTGTTTCAGTACCATACAGGAACCTCAATAACCTCAATACTCAAATACAGATGCATCATGGATAGAATCATAGTTCAAACTTATCACCTGTATCATTACTGGTATAATACAGGCAGAGGAATCCAGTCTATGGACATTTAAGTGGCCCTGACCTTTGGTGAGTTACAAACGACTTGGACCTCAGTCTGAAGCATCTGAAGGGCTGGAGTTTATCCTAGAACAATATTTCTCTACGCCTATCCACACAACACATGTAAATGAGCAAAGACACCAGCAGCACTCCAAAAACTCTTTATATAAAGAGTTTATAAAGGTATAAAAGGGAATTATCTCCACTCCTCACCCTCCCAGCAAGTCAAGATCACTTTTAACTAAGAAACCCCTAGAGAAAACCCTCATTTTGGTGGAAATGGCGCTTGATTAATCAGAGGCACATTAATGGATGCACCCTTCCTGTTGAGTCATCCTGGTACAAAACATGTTGTTTAGAGGCAGCTTCTGATGGGGTACAGCACATAAACCTTTTGACCCATGGTATTAATCCAGATGTCCTGGACAAGAGCAGGTAACAGAATGGAACAGTAAGGGCAGAGTGGGAATGGCTCTTCCATGATGCAATCTGCATAATTACAATTACAGATAATATGGCATTTGTCCATTTTGAAAATGGAGGGGCTCAAATGGGAGGGTATCTGCAGGAAAATACCGCATTATTTAACAAGGTAAATATTGTGCTTCCAAAAGAGACTTTAAAATGACAATAAATCAAATCCACTTACACCTTTCTCTAAGGGGTCAAACCAAAACTCATCACTAATACGTGCTATGGCGTGAATCGCTCTTCCGAACACTGGCAGGAAAAGAAAACAACACAATGTGGAAACCCAAAGTTATATTGCATCTTCTCCAGACTAACTGAAGAGGAAACATCACAAATGTTTTACGCATTTCAATGAAAACCGATGGCTTGGTGGAAAACGTCACTCTTTCCTTTCCCTTTTCAGCACAAACACCTTGAAGCCCGCTTTCCCGCACGGCCCTGAGGCAGCCCCGCTCTGGGGCACCCATTTCGCCCACACAAACCCCTCAGATCGGAGCTCGCCGCCTCCCCGGTACCTCTGAGGTGCGCCCCGCCAATGACACACTTCATGGCCGCCCCTTCCCTCACACGACGGTTGCGGAAAGGGCGGGAAACGCCCCGCCGCGAGGCGTTCCTCAGAGACCCGGATGTAGCCGGAAGGCGGCCGCGGAGAAACGCGTTTTGGCCTGCGTTTGGCCCTTCGGTGGCGCCGTAGCGGGTGCTTGGCGCCGGCCTGGCTTCCGGGAGCAGGCGCAGCGGGCGCTGTGAGGAGCGCGGCGCCGGGCACGATGGTGAGCGGCGGGGCCGCGCCGGGACCCGGCTCCGGGGGCTTCCTCGGCCCCTGGCGCCGGAGGTGCCCGGGTTCGCTTCCTCCGGGGCGCGGGATGTGGGGAACGCGCGGTCGGGGGATGCTTTCTGTCGGTGGCCGCCCCAAAACCCCCCCTCGTGCCGAGCTGAGGTAGATGGAGGGCGGGCGGGGAGCGCTGAGGAGGGGCCGTGCGGAGGGGCTGTGGCGGCCGGGGGCTGGAGCAGGAGATGAGTTTTAATTTAGTTTAATTTAATTATTTTTTTAACGCTTCTTTCATAACATCAACAATTCATTAATTATTATTTGCCTGTTCATTCGGCTGTGTTTTCTTTTCTGTTGCTTTCTTTTGTTTTAACATTGATCATGGTTCACCCTGTTTTTCATTTCCCCCCCCTGTCTGCAATCAACTTCTCCATTCCAATAAGGCTGGGCACAGAGTAAGTTTACTCCTCTTGGCTGTTGCTAACACTGGTGGTAAGGGCTTGTCAATGTTACTAGATGATACGGATGTCAGATGGGACACGTGAATTAGGGGCTGCTGTTCAAACCATGCTCAGGATTGCACCTAAGTGCCTAGTAAAGGCCAGATGGCATAACGTCCTTTGCCACTGTTTTATGCTGCTGTGACTATTAAACACACTTCAGTACTTTTAATTAGGTTGTGTTACTGTAGCTTCCCAAGCTTCTCTGTAATTAACAGGTGCTCAAATGTGATTTGAGGGAGAATATGAGGTCAGCCACTTGGTCAGCAAAGGAAACAGCCTTCACTGAATGCACATGTGCTGCTTACTTAAGTGGGGTTGTGTGATTTGAGTGGCAGGGTAATTCTATTAAACATTAAATACATAACTGGCATTGCATGTCCAAGTCACTTAAGCGTTAGTAAGAGAATCTATCTATTGCTACTTTAATAATCAAAATCACTTATTACACATTTTCTACTTGCATTCAACTATACCAGCTCTAGACTGATGCTAGGAGGGGTGTTTGTCACTGGCAACTCTTGAAAGACCATCACAAATGTCTTTTTTTCCACCTTCTTCTGGGTTAGTTTTAAATTGTCAGCTCACTGATTCAAAACCTCTTGTATTACCAGTACTTTAACCCATCTATTCTCTGAAGATGTGTGGTTTTGAGGATGGCACAGAAATGCCCCAATAAAACCAAAACTCACCCAAGTTTTGCCTTTTTTTGATGCCTGTAAGCATGAAGACAGCTGCATGGCCTAAAAATATCAAAAATAAATATTAAAAACAAATTTATTAGCATAATTACTACTGCTTATATATATATATGTATGTGCTGCGTCTTTTACAAGCACATTTGATGGCTGTCATTTTAGGTACTGTTACTAACAAAGTGTTACAGTTGGAAGATAAACTTTTTATTATGGAGCTATTCATCAAGTTAACATGGATGACTCTGTAGATCCAGTGTTTTTGCAGCATAGTGGTGTCACATCCCATGCTTTATAGAGCTTTCCATGCCCTTTTTGCATAATTAATTTATTGCCGTTGCTTGCATTAATTCTTTATTTGCACATTTAAAGCCTGTGCTGTTAAACTATGGTCCTACTTCAGCTGAATCCTTAATTTTGAAGCCCCATTAAATTTGTATTCTCCTTGCAGCTGTTGTACTGCAACTATGAGTATCTAGAACCGGTAACAGCAGCAGAGTGTGCAGGATGTGCAACAGTCTGCCTTATCTTGTCTGCAGAGCCCTGGTTTATTTTGTTTATTGTTCTTTAATCTGTTAGTCTTACTCTGTTGTTCAGTGGTTCCTCAGTATGGGCTCTGAACAAGCTTCGTGTTCTGGTCAGCTATTAACACACATTGCAAACTTTCAGTGCTTTTTATTTGCCTTCTTATTTTTTTCTTTGGATAAGAAAACAGTTAAATTAGAAAGAAATTGGCTTTGAGTTTTAAGGGCAATTGGCCACATTTTAGCCAGGTCTGTGCTTGAGAACATGTGCTAGGGATAGCTTATGGTAGTTCCTAAGTTTATGTAAAATACATCAAGCAGTAACGCTTCTGTTGTTACACCTTGCAATGGCTTTCAGCAACAAAATAAATGGAGATGCTGTATGCTGTTGTTTTGATAAGGACACTCTGGGTAACGTCCTGTGGTAGTTTTCCCTCAATATAACAATATCCTATCACAATTTCAGACTTATTTTAGTAGACATCAAAATGCCAAGTTAGAAAACCGAAGAACATATTGCAGAGCTTTTTGTTTGCCTGTGGTTCTTGTCTTAAGAAGCATCTCATAACGACCTTTCTTTCCTGTTGTGACACCTAAGTTGGTGTTAGTGCTGGGAGATCTTCACATTCCACATCGATGCAACAGCCTCCCAGCCAAGTTCAAAAAGCTGCTGGTTCCAGGGAAGATCCAACACATCCTCTGCACGGGAAACCTCTGCACCAAGGACACTTATGACTACCTCAAGACTCTGGCTGGGGACGTTCATGTTGTCAGAGGGGACTTTGATGAGGTAGTGTCCTATCTTGATAATAATATTGGCTTTGTGCATCTACATCAAGGGTTATTTGTAATTCAAGTACAGGTGGGCAAACTGAGGTTGGGTGGTGCAACAGGACTTGCTGCTATCAGACCTTTGAAGTTTCTTGCATCCTGCCACGTTCTCCAGTGTTCGTAAAAGCAGCTTTGTAGCAGTAGGGCCAGTTACATTGACTGTTTTCATAAGCACAGGCTGCCCAGAGAAGCAGGGGCCTGAAGCAGTCTTGTCTATAGAAGGTGTCCCTGCCTGTGGCAGGGGGTTGAAACTGGGTGAGCAACCTAAACCAGTCTGGGATTCTATGATACGAGTCTAAGAAGCTTTCCCCCCTTTCTCCTTTGTGTTGCATAGAATTGTTTTTAAAGCATAAATCTGTACATCTAATCTGTGGTTGGTTTCTTTTTTAGAACCTGAATTATCCTGAACAGAAAGTTGTAACTGTTGGACAGTTCAAAATTGGGCTGATTCATGGCCATCAGGTTATTCCCTGGGGTGACATGGCCAGCCTGGCACTGCTACAAAGGCAATTTGATGTGGACATCCTAATTTCAGGACATACACACAAATTTGAGGCATTTGAACATGAAAACAAGTTCTATATCAATCCGGGATCAGCTACAGGAGCCTATCATGCCTTAGAGAAGTAAGTGAAATATGGAAGTGATCTGTGGGGATAACTACAAAACTCATTATGAAGATTAATGTTGACATTCTAAATGTTGGGGAGAGGAAGGATTGATCGTAGCAGTGAAACACTGCTGAGGTGATTATATACTCACAACTAATATGAATTTTTCCCTCTCTTTCCAGCAACATCATTCCTTCATTTGTGCTGATGGATATCCAGGCTTCCACAGTAGTTACGTATGTCTATCAACTAATTGGAGATGATGTGAAAGTAGAAAGAATTGAGTACAAAAAATCTTAAACATGCTTTGGCTTGTCTGGTATTTTTACCATCTCATTCTGAACTGCAAGTTCCAATACTTGATTGCTAGTTTACAGTCCTACCCTTACTCACTAACAGCTTAAACAATGTAGCTTCTTGGTAATAACTTTAAAACATTATTGTGTTTGCTTTTCTCTCTATGAATTGATTTGTAAAATATTCCATTAAAGTAACTGTTTAAATACTGTTCCTTTATGTTGTAATAAACTCCACTTCATAGAAAAACTAAGCTTTATGAACTGGTGTTGGGGAAAAATGCACCAGTTGCAAGTGCTTTTAGAATGCCCCATGCTCTGTTTGGTGACTTCTGAAAGATATTTAATTGTAAAAGGCTTGAACAAAAAGATTGGGGGCTCTGGGGCCATGTTATGTTTGCTTCAGAATCCAGTTGATACATAATTTTCTCAACCTAACATTCCCAATAAAATGTATTTATAGATTCTGAAACTATTGCTGTTAACTCATAACTTACAGTAGTAATTTCACTGCAGAAAGTTTAGTCTTTTTATAATCAAAGCGGTTTCAAATACCCCTATGCTTTAATGAATGATGGTCTCATTAAATCTATAAATCATAAAGAGAGGCTTTCCTTTATTTATGGTTAATGTCTGACACTACAGCTATACATGCTTTGCTCCATGTGCAGAGCTTTTGGGTATGTAATTCCATATGACACTTGTGCTACTATGGGAGACTAAGACACGGGTTGTTCAAGACAACTAAACTGTTGGGCTTTCCTTTCTCATGCCTGCAGAGATCTTAAAGTATGTTCCCTGTATATATATAAACATCCCATATTGCTAACCTTCCAATAAAACCCCAAGATTAACTTATGTCTTCTGCAGAAGAACATTTAGTGGTGGCCTATTTACTTTGCAGTCGTTGGCCTTTGTATTATGGCTCTTTCCAGTGTGGTATATGTTCAAGAAGCTGTGCAGTATTTGTCACAAAGTTTTAAGTTCTATGGAAAACCAATAGTTTAAAGGATCCGCTAGAACCCTTACTCTGTAATAAGCTGACTAGATAACTTCTATTCAAAATAAATCTGCTTTACCTTAGAGACCAGTGTTTCAGCCTAGTATCTCAGAGAACCTCTGGCTAACTGCTACTTCATGCAGTGAAACATGTGGCTATAGCTGTGTCCTGCTGCAGACATACAGAAAGAACAGAGTTGAAAGGAAAACCTTGGCATGCATTACTCAAGGAAGGTTAGTGACTGAGTGGAACAATGCCATAATTAAAAAAGGCTTATAGAATACCATAAGGACAAAATGGATACAAGAAGTCAGTTTATTTATGCTCACTCTAGGTATAATTAACGATTAGACTACAAAGTATATTTTACATCAAGTACACCATTCACAGTTCTAGAAACAGTTTATCATAATTACACAAGGTTATATTTGTGTGAAGTCTTAGAGAGATGCTAACAGCAGACTTAAACATGGAGAAATATAGAAGGAAATAAACTAATCCTTCCTAAAATGAAAGTGCAGAATATGAACATTGTTCTTGAATATAAACAGGAAATTTTACTGTAAATCTAAACTGTTTCAACAGAAAGGGGATGGAGAAGAAACAGCCTTGAACAGTTAAAAAAATGTGGAAAGCTCAGGATAGCTTTTGATATAAGAGCATCAAGGTTTTAGATTAATGTTCACTTGACTGTAGGAGCATTCTCAATGCATGGCCCTCCTATTGCCAGCAGAGGGAGAAAGGTAAATCAAGACCTTATCAATGACAGTTCAAGTACAGAGGTCTCTGGTCCATTCAAATACATCTGGAAGGTGAAAAAGCACTATTAATAGGGCTTAGGAAAAGGGGAGAGCATCTAAAACCTGTGAACGTATCTGAAAACATAATGCTTCACATGGCACAGATTTGGTCCAAATAAAATGAATTATTTTAATTAATAAAGGGATATTTTATTATATACAATGTACTTTACAAAAATAAATTAGCTAACAAGTATTTTTGCTAAAAGTTGAGTGAAATTCTTAGTGTAGAAAAACAAAAGGAGAAGGCACTACGTGAGGTACAGAAGTGGTTTGTTTTACCTTCAGAAGGTCGGATAATGGTACATCTGCCAGAGTGGGGTTTCCACATTTCTCTTGATATTCTCGAATTAGGGCTGTAGCATCATCAATGCTGTAGGAGGCAAAAGTTATCAACTTCATCAACTTAAACACCCTAAAAGGCAAGGAATTCAGACTATATACACTGAAGTGGAACAATAAGGTATGACCCCACATTTTTGCAGTCAGATAGCTCCTGTCATTTCCCAGTAGAGGGAAACAAGTCATTACAAGCCTAGCATTTAACCTGTGACTGCTAATAAAATCACTATATACTAGAGTTTAAACAGTTATTTATTGGTTCCTGTCCCATTCTGACTGCAGGATAGCTGGTAACTCACAATACCGAGTATTTGAGGTTTGAAGTGAAAGGCTGCAGCTGTGTTCAATACCCAAGTGCTGTGAGTCACCACTGATGGATTCCTGATTGAGAACAGCCCTGCAGCAGGCTCAGCAGCAAGCTCCTTTGGTTTATTTAAGTGGAACATAAGAGGTATTTCTAGCTCTTGAAAACCACTCATTCCTAAGTCTGGAGAACAGGCAGTTCATTTATGTTTTTCAGTGCTTGTATTGCTGAAGCTGTGACTCTGACACCACCAAGCTGAGATCATCTGAAGGTATGGTCAAGTGATTCAAAAGTGTTTGCTTTTTCAGTGAGGTTATTTGTGCTGTTTTAACTGCATTTGATCTGGTTGCCAGTACAGGCTCTACAAATTGTTACCTTGCCTTGAATGACACTGCAAAACTCTGGCCTAAGTATGCAAAGTAGTGAGGTGTGATTCTTATTTTATTAATTTAATTTAGCATTACTTCAGAAATTCTTGGAGACTATGTACTAGAGAATCTCAATGATGTAAACTGAACTAAACTATAAATCTTAAGATTATAAATCTTAAGACTATAAATCTTAAGAGAGATTAAGCTTCTATTACTATCAATAATGCATCACACCTGTTTCACCATTTATTAACCTACCGGTTCTTCTTTACAAAGTAATCCACCAGTTCTTTCAATCTGTGAGTACTCATCAGTTGTTGCTTCAACAGTGGAAAATACTTAGTTTTCAAGAATTTTTCATACAGCTTCTCATTTATGATGCTGTCCAAAACCAAAGATTGGATCTGTAGGTTGAAGTTTTAGTAATGAAAAAGCATTAATATTTTAAACAGAAGAAATTTTACTGTTGAATTAAAAGAGCTCAGAGTTTTCTTGCTGGACTCCCACAGAGATTATTGTTTTATTTTAAGCTTTATGTTTTAGTGCTGAAAATGGCAGATTTTACAAATTAAGAAACTTGCCCTTAGGAAGGCAGCCCAAGACAAAGCAACAGAGTGCAGTTTTATAAGCTTTTTGGCCTTCTAGCTTAAAATACTATTTAGAAAAATACAGTTGTAGTGCTGCAAACAATGCTGGCCCACAAACAGAGCAGCCTGTAACACTGTGTGTATATACAAGGAGTTTTTCAGTTGCACATTAATAAAAACGCAAAAATCCCTGCAAAAGTTGCTCTGTTTTACAAGTGGGCAGTATGTCAACTAATGCTTGGCAAGATCAGGGCAGAGAGGAAAAAAGGTTCCGAGTGTCTTTATTTTCTTGTCTAACAAAAAGCCCCAAAGTCAAAAGCAAGTGAAGTAAATAACATTTACTGTATTTACCTGCGAAGCAAACGCTACTACTTCTCCAGTGTTCATGTGCTCATCTATTTGTTGCAGCACAGTTTCTGCATTACATGTTGATAAGAAGCCCTAGTAAAAGTAAGTTACAAAACATTATTAATCTGAGTGATTAAAGTAGAAACTCTTCCTTCAGAGCAAGTATTTGATTTATTCAGTATCAATATTTTGAATTTCTAGATACAAACATAAAATCATTAAACCAGGTTCTGTGCTCTTTGACTGAGAGATAATACTCATAGCCTTTAACTCTCACAGGGTATTTTGCTGTAGCTATTATAGATGATTTTGGGGTTTTTGACTCGCTGCCAGCAGACCAAATGTCTTGCACTAGTGCTGTAATTTGGGAAAATCTTTCTGAGCTTAACTTTAATGACTGGAAATCTGTGAATTTGAGATGCTTTTAGTAGAGCCAGTTTGCTCCTGACAACTAATAAGAATGGCCTTCACCTGAGAGAACAATAAGCAGAACATAAAGGAAAAAATGAGAAGAGGGGAAACTCAAGATATATGAATAGTGAGGAAATGGCTTTAAGGCAAAAGGTTTACATCAGAACTTAGAAAGATGCTAGATATGCATTACAAGAAGTCTATGGGGCTTCCAACTCAGCACTTTTCTGTAGCAGGATTCAGTGCTTTTCATAGTCTGTTGTCAAGCTACCCACCTGGTAGCTTCTTAGCAATTACATATCATCAACTTCACACTGTTCTAGCAGGTGGGTTTTGTTGGGGTTTTTACATGGGTATTATGGGTGGGATCCCAGAAAAAGTCCTCTGATTCAAAGGGCAGTCATATGACACGACTGCTGAGGATGACTTGAACATGCTGTGTTTGCTTTAAGAAAAGGGAGTCTTCACATGATGACTTTTAGAAGGGAAAACTCAGAGCAACAGCCTTTGTGGATGGGAAATGCTGAGCAGCTGTCAGCAGTGATGTATTTGAACAAGCTGAAATTATATGTTACCATCTTTTACAGTCTCTCTTGAACATAACACACTGAAATGCATTCCCCTGCATAGACAGAACACAAAACTTACTATTTACCTGAATTTGCTGTTCTCGCTTCTCAGACTGAGGGATCAGCAACAGGCACCCTAAAGCAAAAGCTGGAAGGTCCAACTGTGCATATTGTTTAGCTATTCCAATGACATCCAAGTCAGCTAGAACAGGACACCTTCACAAGAAGATTAGAAATGATATATAAAAAGTTCTGAACATATATATGTATGTGATTTTTAAGCCAGATAGGACAATAGAATTTTACTTCATCTTTTCAGAAACAGCCAAGCTATGGGAGTTGAATACAAATGCATGACAATTTTCTATCTTTTTCTCCTCTTTCAAACAGCCAAGGCCCTGTTTTGAGGGCAAGTGCTGGCCAGCTGCCCAGAGTAGTGCTTTGGTACATATGTGTATGTACAGTGGTGTAGGTATGTTCTTCAGCTGGCTCCTTTTCCAGTGTTTCCTGTCTAACCTTTCAGCTCAAGTTGGGCTCTCTGAGCTTTTGTGCTTCTGTTGAGCAAGTCAGAGCATTGTGGTGAATAAGATGATGATTTATTGTGTTTTGGTTTTTAAATAGTAAAGGCAATGCAGAAATGGTTTACGTACAGTGTTTTGGCACATTCATACCATAGGTTTATTGCATTTATAGATGTCCAACTATTAGATTTTGTAGGAAAATTAATTCTTTCTCTCATGCACTCCATGTTAGTGTTTTAGGAAATATGCTAGTCTGTGGGCTAAGAAAGAGATTAAGTGGACTTTCAGGGTTGGGTATGAGTTCTTTAAAAATGTCAGGACAGGAAAAGCTATCCCTCATGGGGCAGACAAATTAGTTTTCAGCAGTCTGTGCTGCTAGTTCCAAGTCCCAGTTTGGAGAGCAGTTCCCAGCAGTTTGACCAACCAAGGTACTAAGTTACAGCATGTGCTACCAACAGCTGGCAGCCAAGCACTGAATTTACAGATGAGGCGTGATCCTGTGCTTCCCCCACAAGAGGCAAAACATTCTTACTCATGACTAAGGTTCCCTGGTTTTCAGAACAGCTTTGTATGTTTCAGGGAGACCTTTGGATGAGAAATTAAATGGGCATGCCCAATTAATACAAATGTGGACTTCACTATTTACTTACTTGAGCAGAATCACAAAACACTCACAACATTCCTCTAACTGTTTAGGACTCGGTGGACATGAAGCTAAGAAATAAATAAAACATGATAAAGTGTATGTGTATGTTTATATATATATATATATACACACACACACACACATACATGTGTATATATATCTCCAAGTTACTACATAAGCCTGGTAGCCAACATCAACCCTACCTGTGAGAAACGGTGACAGAACCACACTTCGCCAAGCTCGGCTGAAGTTGGGAATCTGTTGACAACAGAGTATTAAGGTAATAGCCAAATACAGTTGTAACTAAGTGTACAGGTAAACACAGACATCCTGACCCACTGTGGGTGGAAGAAGCCAATTTTCTTTTGTTTCTATCCTGAATGAATTATTCTCATAGTCTGAGATTTTGCCATATTGTGACTGATGGCAACACTACAAAACCCTCCAGGTCGGTGTTTACTGAAGGAACCTCAAATGCAAAACATGCTATTTCAGTGATTAATAACAATGCTCATCTGCATATTGCACTGTCATAAAAATAATAATTCACAAAGAATCTTTTCATGCATAACACTTCATGGCACAGATGCTGCCATTCACATACGCACACAGGATGCTTAAATTCCTGTTAAGTGAAGAAAAACTTACCTCCCATAATAGATGAATCCCAGTAATTGCTATCAAAACTCTTCTTAAATATTGAAGCTTAAAAAAAAAGAAAACAAAACCTAACTTCATTATAGAATCCTACAGTGCTTTTGAAGATTTGGTGATAATCTAGAGAATTGCATTGTACTTGTCTGCAGGTTGAAAACTTATTAAAGTTCCTTTGGGAGGACTAACTGATGCATATGGAAATATGGTTTATAGTTCAGTAACGTATCACAAGCAGTAGCAGCATATGTTGTCTCAGTAAATACCCAAAATTTCTGTTAGGCTTAATACAACTGATGCTGAAAATTTATGATCCCACCTTCCTTGCTATTAGTACCTGAATCTCATTAGATTACAGCTGGCTTCAATACCTGCTCCTGATAGACCCACGTTGCCAGATACATCTGTTACCTCCTTAGGCTGTAGCAATGTTACATAAAGTTTAACAATGAGAGGTAATTAAGATTCTGAGTAACAAAAATCAGGATTACTATTTAGCAGGGATGATATTTTTGTGTCTGTGTATACATAAACACAGTTTGTGTATGTATTTGCACACAAAAATATGCAAATGTTGCAAATTTATAATCATATGAATAATTATTTCAGTTATCATAGGACTTGCTCTTGCCATCTGAAAGGCTTTTTAAAAAAACCCAACAAACCAGAACAATTTAAGACAAAAATTCTCTAGCAGTACTGCTAAAACACACATTCCTCAAAGCTTCATCCATTCAGTAACCATGTAAATTATCAGAGTATGTTTGTAGTTTATCTCTTTTCCCATTCTTTAGAAATCAGTGGATAAAAAAAAAAGCCTTTTTCTCACCTTGCTGTAGAATTTCATGCTTAAAAATTCCTTACCATATTGAAACTCTGGAGTTTCTGTAGTAGGCCATTCCACAGTTGGGTATCATATACTTTATATTCTAGACTAAGTTCTGCCACCAATCTGACAGCCTAAAGGAGAGCAAAGACATGCTGTATTTTAACATATGTTCATGATCAGCAAGCCTGTACTGCTTGCCAGCAAATCAAAGGTTGGGTCTTTTTGGTAACTCTGAAAGAGGAGAGTATTTGGGAGAGTACATACTCACTGGTACATGTGTATTTTACATTTCACACATGTAACAAGCAAACAATCACAAAGGATTTAAAAATCATACCGTGGGTTCATGGCTGTGATTCTTCCATAGCCCTTTTATCATTCCTTCCTTAGGACAATTATGAAATGATTCAAAAGTATATGGAATATTCAAGATTTCAAACTCTGCCAGGTAAATGAAGCATTTCAGAAAATACCTGTTAAAAAAGTCCCCCCCCAACACCAGGAGTTAATGATTGTTACAGAGATCATTATATTATAATTTACATAATCAGGCTCAGGATAGTATTGGGAAAGTGTTCTGCTGCTTAAAAGGAATAAAGGAAAAATAATGTCTTTTAAGATTTTAATGAAGCAGAAGACTTTCTGGTGATTGCTTAGGGAAACCTCATTCACCTGGAGAATGGATGGCTTGGATCAGCTCTGAAGATAAACCAGTTACTGTAAGTTTTGCTATTCAGATGTCACCCATGCACAGTGACTGCATGTTTACAGAATCCCTTACACAGCTATGTGGTGTGATGAACTCTGAAATGATCAATTTCCATGAAAAAGGCCTAATTCCAGATTATTAGCATCGAAACTCCATGCTAGGTATTTTCTAAGTTAATTCTACAGATATTTTCAAAGTAACAACATTTTGCTGTTGGGGTTTTGGCTCCTTAGTTTTGCAGAGGAATATGTCTTTGCAAGATGACCAGTTCTGATTTATATGATTATGACATATATGGGTGGGAGAAAATGCTTCAGTCATTAGAGAAGTCACTGCAATCTATGCAAAATGGAGCAGGATATTTTCCATGTGAATGTCATATTCCAGGTTTACAAATTAGAACTGTGATGCACTTGATTACATTACAGTGAAGTTAAAAGATCTAATTCTGCTCTTCAGAAATACAGTTTAAAAGCTTAAAAAACAGTTTAGTCAAAAAGAATTCTCCAAATATCATGTTTTGGTTTTTTTCCCCCAAGGGCTGTTAAAGACCAACAAAACGTCATTATTAAGGAACATCTTAAGTAAAATTCTTCTTACTTTACTTTCTCAATGGTTTTCTTGAAGAGTGATTCCACAGTGTTGGTATCTGCCAAGTAGAGCAGACACTTAAGTGCTCTGCTCCTGTGAGCAAATGTCAGCTGACAATCACCAATTGGCTGAGAGGGGAAGAAAAAAACCACAGTGAAAAGTCACAATTGGTTGAACAACTAGAAAGAGGGTTGTACATGTTTACTACATGTTTATTATGATCCTTTCTAAGATGGTTTTGATTTATTTTGTGGAGATCATGCTAAATAACAGCTTGGTTCACATTTAACTTTTATACTAATCAGACTATTTGTCAAGGTCAAAGATTGCTGCTAAATGAGGTAATTTTCTAGATTTAATACTATTAATGCAGACAAAGTATCAGTGACACATAGTATCACAAATACATTTAGTAAGCGTGAAAGACTGAGGGTTAAGGTTCTGCTAAAACAATTTTACCACTCTGCTTTAATTCCATCCAAATTTAGCCAAGGTATCACACCAGCTTAAGCACATTCTAGAAGAGTATTTAATGAAGTTATTTTCAGATAATACCAGCAATAAGTTTAGAAAACCAGAGTTCAAGAGCTGCTCTTGACAGTCAATAACAAAATTCAATGAACACCTCAGTTCTACTCCAAAGATGGGGAGAAAAATAGAGCTCATACAGATATGTAAACTATCTAAAACACAGATACAGAGGCCTTAGGTTGAAATCTGTGCAGTTAGCAGACAACACTTGATCTTAATAAGAGGCAAAAATTTCAGAAGTAGCAAGCTAAAATAAGAATTTAGGAACTTACAGATGTAGCAGATGTTGTAATTGCAAAAAGCAGTCTTGAACTGTAATCCATTGGGCGAGACTGAAGTAGGTAGATAACTCTGCAAGAATGCATTTGGTTTTAATACAAGTGTAGCATCACAACTAAAGTAAATGTATCAATACTCATTCAAATATAAATATTTCAGAATATATGTAAAAAAGAAATTAGGGATAAGAGATTGCAGGGATATAGAAAATGAGGAGAAAACCTCCAAAGAGCTACACTTAATCACTTACATATGCCTGTAAGTTACTGTGAATGGTGCTTCATTGTGTAAGTATTTGATGAGTCAAAACTGATGTCACCAGAAAGTAAAAATACAACAACAGTGAGTTCTGAATCACAGTGTCAGGTTTCTTTAAAAAGCCAGATACAGTTTAACTTGCCAGTTAATATTACATGTAAGACAACACACATACCTTCGAAGTTCTTCATCTTCGTGTGCATCTCCACAGATTTCTCGAGTTTTCTTTAAAAAGATATGAAAATGTAGTTGTGAAAATTTACTAAATTGTTTGGATAAATAAATGGGTCATATTCTTGCTTAAGCCCTGTCTTAAAAGCTGGGCTCCCCTGCTAAGGCAGCCAAGCAAAGGAATACTGGTTTTATCAGTCCTTTATTTGTTGGCAGCCAACACCATTTCCCAGCCTGCTACCTGCTATACTGAAGCAGAGGCCTTCTCCCTGCCCTTTCTCACCCAGCTGTATCTGCAGAGACAATACCTACTTCTGTTAGCAACAGGAGAGGATTCATTCTCTTTCCAGTGTTTGTTGATACTCATATATTTACACCTCCTCTGCTCTGGCTACACAGCCTTACTGTAGCACCAAAGATAAGATTTGAATCTCTATACAGAGAGAAGGGAAAGTATTTCAAATCCTTCTAAGTAGACACAGCAGTGTGGAACAGTTAGAAAAGTACTGACGTTGTTAGTAGTCTGAACTCAGGTGCATCTTAAAAAGATTCATGAGTCTTTTGAACAAAAGATTAATATATACATATTCTATGTAATTGGTCACTTTTCCCCAAACCCAAACCTCCTGCGCTGACTTACTTCTGAGGGCAGTATACTTGGACACAGCCATTTATCCAGCAGTTTATCCCATATTTTGTTCATGTCCAAATCATTAATTTCAGCTATCTCCTTAGCTGCCATATGGATATCTACATAAACAGGGAGAGACAATATATTTACAAACTACTATTAGCTTGCTTAGCATTTTTTGAAGAATTTCATTTTGCTCCTTGGAAGGTTGATTATGGACACTCACCTGGATAATCTCTGCCAGCTGGATTCTGGATTCTTTGGTCTATACTGTGGTGTTCATATAGTAAAGTGATAAGGTTTGCTGGCTTCCCAACAGACTTTAAATTCTCTGCAGTGTTCAGGTGATGTGTTATTAGAATATTTTCTGTTGCTGATCGCTTATACTGCATATGTAATTTCTTCTGTAGGACTTCCACTTTTCCATGAGAGTCATCCTTTAGCAAAACACCACAGTTTTATGTAAAACAACCTCCTTTTACTCAAAAGCACTAGAAAATTCATCTTTTTATAATCTAAAACAGTGAGCTGAGTAGGAAGATCTGTTCTTCAGATGTGTTCCCGTACCTCTACCTACAGGTACTTTTTCTGTGAATAGACGGTATTGGCCCTCCTGCTCTAGCAGGAAAAAGCCAATTCAGATAAGTACCACATGCACCAGTATGTAAAATTAATATATTTTGAGGTAAGATGGAAAAGGAAAAAGATTTAATATTAAATCTTGGCTGCTGGAATTAGTTTCATTTGGCAGAATTCTACTCAAAGATGTGACTAAGAGTCAAAGGACTATTTAGTGTTCATTGTGTCTCAACAGCCCCATAGCAAGTTTGATATTTATAAGCAAGGCTGAGATTCTTATACACCTTTCCCTATCAACCGAGCAAAAAATGAGCCAGAGAGTCAGGGCAAAGCAGACTTTCTTTATATGTACTACTACAAATAGCTAAAGAACCTTGAAACTCAAAGCAAAAGTCAGTAATGCCATTGATTTAACAGCTGAATAGATTCCAACTCATTCTCCTGCAGCAAGAAAAATGCACCCAACAGGAGAAAGAACATATTATTCATCCTTAAAACCCTCTGTTATTTGTCCAGCCTTCAGGAACTGTAAGCCTAATTTTTGCTAGGTTGTGAAAAGAAGAATGTTATGGGAGAGAGGGTTAGTTAATGGTACAATTTTCACACCACAATCCAAGCCACTAAAGTAAGTACCAACTATACCACAACAGTCTTGCAAGCAGTTTACCATTAACTTAGTTGTAGTGTTCTTCAGCCATTTCTCGGTTAGATGGAGACAGAATTTCAGTGCTTGAATATGGTCAAGGCCTTTTTTAAAGATAAAAAGAAAGGGGGGAAGTAAACAACATAAATTTTCATTAATCCTTTCTACAGTTTACAGTATATCTGTTTTATTTCAAAGAACTAAAAATTATTAGATGCTAGTTAAAATACTAGGAAAGATCTTGTGCCTAAAGAACAAAAACAATATTAACTATTTGGAATAAGTTAACAGAAAAGCTAGTTTAAATATGGCTGAAATATTTGCTTTTGCTGGAAAACTTGTCTGAAGGTGGAAGGAACACGCAGAAACTTTCAGCAAGACAATAAAGCTTAAAAAGAGTAAGAAAAGGATTTTGAGAGTGATGCTGTGCTATAGAATAGCTGTTCAAAATTGGATGTAGGAGACAAATGCATTTTTATTCTCAGACTTCCCAGGGCTTTATCCAACACTGAACAAATGTTTGGTCACAGGCTTCAAACCTATCCTCTTCCTCCCACTACTTCACCCCTTAATCATCGCATGCAGCTCACCTGTTGGAAATTCTTGTGCCATCTTGTGAGCAATAGCTACAGCCCATTCTGGGTTAACTATGGACAGCAGATATGACTGGATGGTCTGCAAGGTTTTAGCTGTTTCCTTGCTAACAATGGATGTATGTCCAGTGTTTCTCATTTCATATATTTTTGGTTTCAGTTTCTTTTCAAAGACATGTTGAGCTGCAGACATGTGTAGGGTATCCAGTGAAACCTAGAAAAACATTGAAGTAGATGAAGAGTTGCCAGAAGCTCTATAGTGAGCCCAAAAACATGGAAAAGAAAGACAGAAGCCATTTTTTTCTTGGGGGGGTGAGGGGTTGGGTGGGGAGGAGAAAGAGTGATTTTGAAATAAATTCTTTTAGGGTGCTACTTTACCTTCATTAGTTTGGAAATCAGCAGAAGTGTTGGGAAGGATTCCTCACTGAGCTCTGCAGCTGAAAGGAAAAAGATGTATGATAGTGTCATACATATACGAGTGTCACACATATGATAGTGTCACAGTCCAATTCTGCTTTATCTATGAAATTAAGCACTTTCAGTTTATTGTTAGATTCAAACTTCCATTGGGAAAGAATATAATCCTAATTATCCCTAGTGGCCTGGGAAGCAGGGGTACATGCGTTACTTTAGTCATTGAAAGGTCATAAGAAAGTATTTGAGGGCAGAATTCTGCACTGTGTACATTGTTTTAGCTCCACTCAAAGCCAGTTATCTTACCAGTAGCAGTTTAGGAGCACAAGTGCTTTCAGAAGGAGTTGGGATGAAAGCTGCATTAGTAAAGAATACAATGAATGTAAAATATATATGGTGGAACTCTGAAGTTCACAAATAGCAGAGAAAGGGAATTATACATCTATCTAGCCACAGAAAAATACTGAACTTACCTATAATGTTCCAGAAGCACTGTGCAGTTCTAAAGAATATCAGATGAAAGGGCAGTCTGGTTTGAGCAGCTGGAGATAAGGGAATCATGTGCTCTAAAACATATTGGTGTTCTAGGTCTACAGGTGAGGAAATTCTTTTATAAGATTCCAGATGTTTGAGGAGACTCAAGGCCTATGAAGGAAAAAAAAAAACTTAAAAAGGAAAAAACCCAAGGCAAAGGCAAAAGAGCTACAAAATTACTGTATTTCTACCTGCTCCCCCCCCAGTAAACATGCCTAAATCCTGGAGGTATTTGGGGTTTTGTGCAGTTAGTACATATTGGTAGAGTTTTCATCCCTGCTATAAGCCATTGCTGAGAAACAGCTAGAGATGACTATTTCTTGAATGCTATTTTTGAATGAGAATTATGCTAATAAATAGAAAAAACCAGAATATAGATGCCTTTAGCAAGGTAATAGCAAGGTAGTATCTTGACTTACCTGATTCAGCTGGATACTGGTGTTCTTCTCATCAGCATTTTGTATCACTTTCAGGACAATTTCAATAGTTTCATAGTCATAAGGATCAAGCTGTTCAAAATAATGATCTATTTTACAAGATCTTATCTGAATTCTTAGAAAAACGTACAACTGAGTTAACTTTTCCCAATTTTAATACCAACTATATTGTTTCTTCAGCATTATGTTAATAGAAGCACCATGATGTACTTCTCTAAAACAAAAGACTTCCACTTCATAGTACTAACGCCTAAAAAAGCTGTCATAATGTTGCAGAAAGACCAAAGTGATGAAAACAAAACCAGACTAAAACCCCAACATCCTCTTCCCCCCAGTAATCCCCAAACCCAACCAAACAAAAAGCTCCCAACCAAGATGTAAATTATCTGCCCCCATCTCTTCTTCCTGTAACACTCTGAATTATTTCCAGTGTGTTGAGACTTAGAAATTACTTTTTTCCTTTGATTATTTTCAGATTGTTCTTGTAAGGGAGGTTGGGAAGAAAGCCTATACCTGTCTTTAAAGAAAATTAGATGTGTTGTCTATTTTTTTCCCTAGAGAAGTAGAAAACCAAACGTTAACATTTAAATCCTTTAGGAAAACTAGAAAAAAACATAACCTTTTAGTATTCCTGTGTTGCTATTAATGTGTCATTCAAGTGACGTGCAGCATTTGAGGCTAGATACATACTCCAGGGATTCTTTGTGTTTGTTTTGGTGTGATGTTTTTATATTGTTTTACCTTGTACAATATTCCACTGAGGCTGATGACCAGTTCTTCCGTGCTTTTCAGCAGAGGAATTATTTCCAGTGCTCTAGCTAGTAAGGTGGCATGAGATTGCTTCGCCCTGCATTCTGCTGAGTCATCTTCGTCGTGATTTGTATTAGCATTCTGGAGAAGAAGTGTCTCAATGCAAAGCTGCAGTGCGGCATCACTGTCCAGCTTGAAAGTACTGGAAGAGGACAGAGTATTATTTTCCCTGCGACCTTTGTTGTCGTCAAGGTGCTGATTTCCTTATGAATAATTCACCAGAGAGCAGTATGTATTCTGAATTATACTAAAAAAAAATACCAACCCCAACAAACAGAACAATTTACATATTACATGAACTAAGTTCTATTTAAACCCAAATAGAATTCAGGATGGTTATTAGTACAGCAACAATTGAACACAATTGATTTGCTTCAATTCTTACCTGCAGTAATTCAATATGAGATCTGTGTCTGCTTTTGGATTTTGTACCAGTGTTCTTATGAGCTCCTTTTTCCTTATTGGTGGTTGTCTAAATACAGTCTCAAAAGAAATCTGCAGATAAACAAACATTTTTATCTTCTTTCCAAAGATGTCTTTTAGGCAATATCCAGACTAATTCCTACATAGTCAACCTTTTATGTTCTCTTTACTTTCAGACACTTTTAGAGCAGGAGAAAACAGTGCATTTGCTGACTATGCCCTGTGCCAATAATACTTAAGCGCTTAAAATTTCTTTTATAATACCCTCAGTTACTGCATTTTTCAGTTTCTGAGATTTATTTAAGCAGACAATCAGAAGGAAAAAATAAAACCAAAACCCCAACTGACATTTGAATGGGAAATGTGTCTAAAAATCACAGCGCATCTCAGAATATATGGACACTTATCAATTAATAAAACCTTAACATAAATCAACTAATCACTCAAACTTACACCAAGTTTACCAAGTTGGATACCCCACTCTGCATCAGTAACCAGTTCCTGGAACTTCCGTTTTTCTTCAGCTTCATCAGACTGGTTATCAAGCTGTGCTCCAATCAGAGCCACTGCCTGAAAGGAGTGAGAAGGGAAGTGAACACAGGTATAAGAAATAATCTGAAAATTGAGTCTAAATCCTTAGAGGAACTTAAAACAAATAGTAGATGATCACATAACTATGTAAAATGAAAATAAGCCTCACAGAGGTAGTATAAGCATTATCCCACCTCCTGAGCTGGCAGTTTGAAGCTACTTGAAAAACAAATTTATTTCTCAGAAATATTTTGTTAATATTGCACTAGGGAAACTAATACGAAAGGTATTTTTAGACACCTGGTTTTCTCCAAATCTATGTCACTTTCCCCATTTCTTCATTATGCTTTGCTTCCCACGTTCCTTTATATTTTAATAGATGTATTTATTTATTTATTCATTCCACTCTTGACAACTGCTGTCAGTGAACAATTTCTTCAAAATACAATATAGGTATAAATTATGATAGGACCTGAAATAACCAATTTCAAGCTTTGGAATAAGTCATGGTGAGGTAACTTAATGCTTGGACTTCCATCATGCCAGCTATTCACAACAACTGCCTTTGCACAATTTTACATTGTGGTAAAGAGGTAGCATCTCTCTCAGTGGTACCCTGTAAAAGAGGGACTTGTTCAAACTGCTATACCCTTGCTATGTCCTTATTAGTGCTAAACTATTACACTTCCATATGATATTGCTGCTGTCTTTTTAAAGGACCATTCTCTATTTGCTGAAGAAATTCATTGCCTTGTGGATTTACCAAGATTTTTCTGTAATTTTGCCATGTGTTGTTTATGACATCCCACAGCTTATTGAACATGTCTTCCTTGGGCAAAACTGTGCAATATCCCAGTGCTAGGTCCTGATCTATGAGACGGCAGTTGAACACCTGTGTGTTAGGGAGGAAATAAAAAAAAACCAAAACAACAAGTTATTTTGATAGGTCTCTGTATGAAATACAACACATGAAAAGTACATGTAATTTAGAGGTGTACTGGGTATTTAAGTTGGGGGGGGGGGGAACAGAATAAAAATGCATTTCAGGTTTTAGAACTTAAAAATGAAATATATTAAAGCCAGTCTAAAAGTCACCTCCCTTAGTCTAAACTGCCTTAAAAGATGGTATATTGCAGGTTTTTCAGATAAATTTTTAAAAAGCTACCCATAACTAGAAGTCTACAAATCTAAAATGAAACCAGGACTGAAAATGAGATGGAAAATACTTACAGATCACAAAGGCCATTATCATAGTTTAAGAGTTCTTAAAGGGTCCCACAAAGACGAAGCTCCCAATATATATAACCTCTCAGGCAGAGCTGCTAGCATTCTTACCTTGTGTAGTAAGGCCAGGATAGTGCTCATAATTGCTGAAGTACTGTTCTGTTTCATAGCAATGACAAAGCGATTGGTTTCAGCCAGTGTATTACCATCATGGAGCTGTTATGAAAAAACAATAACCAGTCAGCATATGGTTAACAATAAATTCTAAGCCTCCAACTTCTCTTGTAATTCATAGCAGAATAGGAGGTATTACAGTGATTGTATTTTCAGATTTCATTAAGGTCTTATAAAGATCTCTTCTAGATAGAAAAAGGATTTCTGTTTCCAAGTGCTTTTGAACTGAGGAATGTTTCTTGAATATTCTGTGTGCAACTTTTCCCATACTAACCAATGGTAAAACAATGTGAAAAAGCACAATAAAGCATCATGAATCATAGAATCGTTTATGAATATATAAATACATTATTAGATAATGAATAATTATATAATAATATAATTATTATATCATGAATAAGTCATCTTCCTGGCCTCCCTGCACAGACTGAAAGTTTAGTTCTGAACACACTTTGCAAAAGAAGCAGGAGACCATGAAAAATAGGAAAGAAACTACCAGCTCTTTTCACAAAATTACTCGATATCTGATCAAGCGGTGATAACTTTTCCAATGTCATGGTGACAGCCTCTCCCATACCAATCAAATTCATATATATCTACTCTTAACTTGTTAATAGTTGGCATACTTCTAAGCTTTATTCTCAGCAAAATTCAGTATCATTCTTGCCATACCTTTTCACTCAGGGCCAAATTCATGTTATTTGATACACCATGCTGAAGGCAGGAGCCGAAGGAACATACTATCAGCCGCAAAGCCAACTCACACTGACTGCACTCCATGAGGTTCTGCAGTACTGCGCAGATGGGAGTTCTAGCAGGCATCAGAAGGTTCTGTCCTGTGAGAGATTTCAAAGAGAATCAACCCCAGAAAATAATTAGTATATTTATATTAAGCATAATACTGTTCCTGGAATGGACATCAAAGCAGTTTCTATTTTTCTTCATTAAATTTATGACAGAAGATCAGCCTTAGTTCCCTCTGAAACCTGAAATTTTCAGGGCTTTTAATTTAACAGGCTCCTATTTTAGCTCAAAACCCAGAAGCTGGTCATCTCCTTGTAAAGGCTCTAGCTGATTCCGGCTCACAGTGGGAGAACTGCTGTACTGAAATACAGGCTTTGACAACATGCCCAGAATCACGTGGCTGAAAGGTAGCAATTACCTTCCAAACTTGTGTCTTCTGTGCTGAACCCACTGTATCCTAGAATGTGGCTTTAAGTGGACACCTAGGCACTCATTTAAAAATAACGATTTTAGTCATGCTTGTGTAGGTTTAATTAATTTAAACCTCATGTTTTCTAGTTGTCTGATTTATACTTCTGGTGAGGTGAGTCTGCCAAAATACCTTTAATAAACGCACAGTTGGCCAGGCTTATAGAGTCCAGAGGATACAATTTGTTCTCTGAAAGACAAACAAAAACACATAAACAGTGTGCAGAGATCTCAGCAATGCTATGAAAGCCTGAAAGTGCCTTAAAAATACTTCAGAGGCAGTGCAAAAGAGCCAGGACTGCATTTTTAACTGTGCCTGCCTAGAAGTTGTTTTTTAAGAGGGAATATCTTTTCAAATGCACAAAGGAACATAAACTAACAGTTTTCAATACTACTTTGTGTTTAAATCCCTTTGTCTTGATAAGACAGTCAACATAAACAATCTGTGAAGGCAATAAATCTATTCAAATCAAATAAGCATACCCTTTATAGGTGGATTTAGCATTGTGCAACACTATTTGCAATTACATGCTTTTCAATATATGTTAGGAAAGAAAACATTTACATCAAGAAGTACTGAAACTCAATAATTATCAAATTTTGAGTGCTTCTTTTAGGGAAACAAAAGTGCCTTTTTTCAACATAGAATCATAGAATAGTTAGGGTTGGAAAGGACCTTAAGATCATCCAGTTCCAACCCCCATTTACAACATTGTAGAGTTCTGTTTGTAATACTTGAAATTTTCAGAGTTGTGTGTATCTACAATGGTATATAATACAAGGACCATCATTTTAGAATAGGATGAAATTAATCTTGACAGAATTCTGTCTCTGTTACTGGCTACTGGGCAATGCCTTCTCAGATCTTAAGAACAGGGCAAGTTTCTAGTAATGCTTCTTCAGAGCATTTTCCACATCTTCAGGTTTTAGTTATCCAGATTCTTCTTGAACCAGAACAAAATCCATCACCATTTCTATAACCCCAAGGGATGTTTCTTCCATGAGTTTGTCTAACTGAGATTTCTGAACTGATACTTATTACACATGTGCTGAATTATTTATATTCCTAGGTGAAAAAAATCAGTATGAAATACAGATTTTATATTGACTCAATGTTTAGGAAAGCAAGTTTACCACAAACAGGCAGAAGAGAAGAAATAGTTTCATATGCAACTGGTAGAGCTATCTGTGGATCAAGAACTATTCCATCTTCATTAAAGAAGTCATCATAAGTCCACTCTTCATAAGGATCTTTATCTCCTCCAAAAGAGGTTGTCTAAATAAGAACATTGTTGAAAGCACACACAGTAAAAAGAACAGCTAGTAAGGCTACTAACAAACTAAATGCTGCAAAAGAGTCCAGTTTTCAAGTATAGGAATAGAACAAGATCTTCTATTTGAAAATGATTTTACTCCACTACTTTTTTTTTAAATCACCAGTAGCATTTCCTGCTTAGAATGGCCACATTTCTTTTTGATGGTGCAGTTATTTAGTTGTGCACCCAAAAATGCATTCTTAATTAATTTAATGGAGGCTTTCAGAAACCTTCTTGGCCAAATATTATAAGCAAACATTTTTCAAATGGATCATTTTCCTAGAAAAATAACATTCAGTGCCTAAATACGCTTGCCCAGCCACTTTGATTTATACACTGGAAGAGCCCATTCATTTCAAGTAGCCTTAAGCACTGCAGGACCAGCCAGCTCTCCAGCAGTTCTGGCAGCAGCTAATGAATAAAATCATTGGCATTGTCAGTCACATTAGTGAGACTTATTATACTGAAATATAAGTGAAAAATACTACTTGTGCCACAGCTGCACTGCTTCTAGTACTTAATTCACTCTTTACACTGAAGTACACACATATTCAAGGAAATTTTTATTTATGGAGCAGTGGGTTGGGTGTTTTTGTGGTAGTTGTTTGCTTTTTAAATAAGCACATTAAATACTGCTGGAGAAATGGGAAAAAAAAATGTATGCAGATTGAACACTATTCAGACACTCAAGACATTATGTATGTTAAAAAAAATATCTTAAGTTAGGAGAAAATACCTTTGCTGTAAATCCATAGTTTTCTATTTGGCACTGTCTGTAAATTTCCTTGGCAGCCAAAGTATATTTACATAATTCCAGAGAATCTAATAGTAAATCTGTACAAAGATTTAAGATCATTAACATGCTGTGAATAGAAGGTTCATATGTCCTATAAAAATGAAACATGTTTTTGCAGCACCTGCTTTTAAAGGGGCATATAAGGAAATTCATTTTGCATTCAGGTTTATTAAATATTGTTTGCAAAGTTGCATTTCCATCATGAACACAAATAAATGGTAGTTACCTGGACTACATATTGTAGCTGCTTGGCAAGCCATCTCATAGATCACTGCTGGAAGATTCATGTCATTAGGAGTGATCATTGGGATATCAGCTCCTAACATATGACAAAGCCTTTGACAGGCTGAAAACAGCAGCTTCCCTGTTTCTTCATTAGAGTGACTTTCATAGAACTCCCTATTAGAAAAATAGAAGTTAGAGAAAACAGTCCTTAGGGCTTTTACTTAAGGCCACATTCTGTTCTAATGATTTAATTCTCTTTTATCTATTTCACCTATATGGCTCACTGCAACTAAAACTTCTATGACTGAAGTGAAAAAATACAACAGAGCTTAACTTAAAGAGATATTGCTAAAGCACATAGAAAATGTTAAAAAATAGAGTGAACATTTCCATCTCTTTTGAGGGAGGTGGTAGTAAGTTATCTGAGAATCTAAACATGAGGCAGAGACCAGCTAGAAACCGTGACCTGGTATGTACAATCAGTGTACAATAGTTTTCTTCTACCTGTATAAGCTGACAAGTTCTCATAATGGTTATTTAATATTGTGTCTAACTTAACTCTCACTATAAAAGTGTAGGGAATCTTTTTACTTAATAAGTATGTTATGGCAAAAAAAAAAAAAGGCAATTTTGACAGACAAAAAACTCTATGCTCAACCTCTTTCTTAAACACTCATTTAAAAAAACCTAAACTAAACCAAACAAAACTCCCCTTTCCTCTGCTCTCCATCTACTTACTTCTGCAAGATATCAAAAATAGCACAGAAAAGCCCACGAGAAGTTATAATCTTAAAAACCTCTGCAGTTTTACCTGCATATTTTTACAGCCTCTTCAACTTTTCCAGCATCCAGTGCTCTCCAGGCCAGTTTTTCTCCCAGTTCTTGCTCTGACCTCTGCAGGAGTATAGCCAGTCTATACAGCCTTGATTCAGTAGAGCGGTTCTTGCATTTACCGTCTTCTGAACTACAATTCACTGTTTGTGCTTTTCCAGACTTTGACAGAGATCTGGCAATCTCATAAGCTTTGAAGTGATTCTCAAGGAGCTCAGACATCAGTGAAGGATTTCTAAATTCTTCAACTGAAAGAAAGATATCAAAATCTTCCTGCAACAAAAAAGATTATATATTTGTATTCACATGACTTCCTTTAAAAGTGTTGGCTTTTTTCCTGTTAAAATGGTTTTATTTCCTGTTTCATTCTTAGACAAATACATTCAGTACAAAGTTGACTTTACCAATTTCTGCCAATTACCGATTCATGTAATGAATGAGAGAATTGTGCTAGGCAGTAGGCAAGCAAAATAACAAAACCTGAAGGCTACTGCATGCTCGAATGCTATATTAAACAGTTTAAGATTACAGACCATAATAAAATCTCATTAAATATTCACTACTCTATCATGGGCTCTTTGAACTCTCAGCAATTAAGAATTTGGGAGAGTATCTAATTTATTTGGTTTAAACAGACAACTGAGTTCTAGTAATTGGGAACTTTCCCAGGCACTACTGAAATTGGTATATTAGCCTCAGAATCTCTTTGAGCTCAAAAATAAAAACCACCTTGGCATATAAGTTGTAAATACGATAAATTTTTAATATCATCCATGTTATAAGAACAATTGGAATAACTACAGTAAATTAAAAGCAGTTTGAAACTAAAGATACTTACCTGCAGGGTAGCAAGTGTTTCAAACATTCTTAGGTTTGCTTCACATTCGTCTTTCTTCAGAGGATTGTCTGTAGGAGCAGAAAACCAATTACTTCCTGACTCCATTTACAAACAAAATGTAAGACTTTTAAGCTGTAGCTTACCTTTTTGAATGCTGAACAGGAATTTAAGGACTTCCACAAGCGTCTTAGTCATAAACATCTGTGTTTTGTGCTGTGGGAAAGGAAGAGGTTCATGTTTTGTTTGGTCAAAATGTTGCCAGTAACAGTCACCCTCAGGCTTCCACTCTGTTAAAATACTATGCAATGCTCTACAAACATCTTAAGCAATAATTATCAAGTCTAACTTACAAGCAGTTGAAAAGCAAGGGAACAGAAAGTTACTGTACATATGCATCCTTTATAGAAAAAACAAATATTTTATGGCTGTCATATGTACATTCTCCACAGTCTGTTAGGTCTCACTGGAGTATTGAAAGTATCCACCCTTCTCCCTTTGTTCTTGCTTCCCTTGTCCAGAATGACTCCCTAAAACAACTGTTAGCAAAACCGTGTGGGACTATAGGTATAATAATGCATCAGGGTTTATGAATTATGGATTGAATTCAGGTGGCCATGCCACTGTGTGGAGATGCCTTTAAAAATAACACAAAAAATTATATAGTATATAAAATCCGCATAAACTCAAGTTGGAAGAGGCTTCAAGATGACCTAGTCCAACCTTTTGCTCAAGGTAGGATCAGTTCATCATTCCTTTTTGCTGGAAAACAGAATTTTTACATTTGCATCTGTATCTTTTTTAAGCATCTAGTTAAGAAGATTATTTAGAATAATTTGTGTACACACTTTACGATGTGAAATGACTCAGTACCTCCTCAGCATTATCTGCTTTATTCTGCAATACCAGTGTTCCCCATAGAGTCAATCTCTCTGCAACTTCCTCAGCTTCAGCAAGACTCAGGGATTTTAACAAACTCAGAGATTCCTCTTCCTGAGGAGAGAAAGAAAAAAACCAACCAAAAAAAAAGCCAGAAATAATCAAAAGAAGGGTATTTGCTTTGGAAAAGCTAAGTTATGTGTATGTCCTCGCTCTGAGACAATGGTTATGATTATCAGTAATACCAGGTGCAAATAAGGCAGAACAAATGTTAACATGAAAACACTATTTTGCAGCAGAGTTAATCTGGTTCTTTTAATCAAAAAGCCTCCTTCTCTTCAGGTCAAAATGATTCCAATAACATAACTGGGGACCACTGCAGGGTATAAAGGTAATCACATCTAGTTATAACGTAGCAAGCTAAGTTAAATGTTCCTGGTTAGGATATCAGTGTAATTCAACACTGTCACAAGATGAACATTTAGGTGCTCTCAATATTAAATGGGCAGGTCTGTACTCCTGTGGGGTGCTGTTGCCCTAGAAGAAAGATTTCTCATAAGAAAGAATATTTCCTTTTTTTTTTTTTTTTATTGGAAAGACATCAACTTGCCCTAAAACAATTCTGGCAAAACCAGTATGTGAAAACATGTAGACGCTTCAATTCCAAACTTATATATTGTGGGTCATAATTTTCGTCTTTTGACACAAAAGAAGGATGGCTCATGATGTTTAAAACTTTGACAAAGGTCTTACTTTCAATGTTAGGTATAGGTTGGTGTGTGTACAATTAACAGAATTATAATAAAAAGAGAAAATTTTTAAAGTGTGTAAGATGCCAAAATGTTGTACAGGTTGTCCCTGTTTTGACAATAGGCCTCAGTGTCTTTAAATTGAAATGACCTGACATGAAGTATTTTAGTACCCTTTCTCTGTCAATCAGGTCTATCATCCTCAGAATGTAGACTTCCACAGTGGGCAGCATATATGCTGCTACAATTTTCAAAGCATCCTCCAAACAAGTAGGGGTATCCTGTTTAAGAATGTATTTTGCTAGTCTCTGCAAGAAGAGAACAAATATGGACGTTAGTTTGTTGAATATACAGGATAACAAAGGACTTCATTTACACACACTACTTCTGCATTGTCATTGTATAGCTTGTACCAAGCAAGTTACCTAGAAGCTTAAAACTTTTATCTAGAAAAAACTTGACTAGATCATAACTAGGAGAAGACAAGTCTCAGTGAAGAGAATTATCCTGGGAACTCTCACCACTTAGGGGGCTCATCAGCTCCACAGAGTGGAAATAAACTTTTGAAGAAATACTGATGGTTTTTTATTATCAGTGCTGTACTAATAAGGTTGGGCTAAACTAATCTGCTAATTCTTAAAAAAAGAGTGGGCTTTCAGGCAAAAAATGTGTCCCAACAGGACAAGAAAAATGGATATTGATAACAAGTGGAAGCTATCAGCCGCTAAGACTTAAAAGCCTGGCTTCTATGGGGCTAATACCCCATTAAAATACATGCAGATAAGCATAGAGAATTTTGTTTAATAGAGGTAAAAGTAATTCTGATGGCTTACCATTATCATCTGCTTGTCCTTTAAAAGATTAGTATCTCTTATCCCATAGGCTCGCAAAAGCTTCTTCATCTCCATCAAGCGGTAACTTTCCTGCAGTAACTTTACTCTATGGACAAATCAGACTATTACTAATTAACTACCTACAGCTGTGTGATTTAATCATCATCCTATGTCTGATACACAGTATTTGCCTCCATCCTCCCTCCAAAAACCAGAGTTCTAATTAAGAGTACACACAAATCCAAGGTGTAGACTGTGGGTGTTGCCTTACTTGACATGATTCATTTCCAAATGCTGTTTCACCAGCTGCTCCACTGCTGCACTCCATGGTACCATAGCACCATGCATTATCTGTAGAACTGCATCAAATTTCAGCTATAGAAGGAACATAAAAAGCTTATGTTTCAAAATAGGTTAACAAGGTATTCTATTGAATTACTATTCCCATGTGATTGATTCGTTTATTTCTTTGCTCATTTCCACTTTGCAGAAAGGGCTTTAATTATCATAATATGATGTGTCAAGTTAGATTAAAAAACCTTCATAGTAGTTAACAACACTGTAGAGCTTTCATATATTTGAAAACTGGCGAGTTTTCCGTGTGCTGACATCAAAACTACAATTAAATTCTTAAAGAACTTCACATGGGAGATTACTAAAATAGAATAAATATACTATTTGCTCTTCCTCATGCAAAAATGCACTAGTGGACTTATGTAAAAATGACCTGTTTCAGTCTGAGCTGATGTGTCAGAGCCAATGATGCCTATTTCATAAAATATACTTACATCTATGTCAGAGATACAGCCAATGACAGCTATTGCCTTTGCCTCCCATGCAGTTTCAAATACTGAAGTAGATCGTGTACGACAGCGTTCTAGCAAATCCTGTATATTTTGATAAAGATTATTAGCATATTTGAGTTCAGAAGAGATAAGACTCTCTTAAAATACAAAAATAGTAACTATCAATAAGTTCATTGAAAGGAGTAAGCTGGTCCTGAAATTCAAGTGTAAACAAAAATGGCCATCAGATCTGTTTTCAGCTTACTCCTACTTAAATAACTTTCCTCAACAGAAAGGGAATCTGGATACCTTTATATACTGGAGAAGTAGTTCATCCTTTTGTAGATTATGTTCACACAGGTAGGGTTTTATAAACTTCTCTAAAATGGATGGAACAAGCTCTGGTGCCAAAATTTTATCAAACATGCGAAACACAATAGTAGTAGCGTTTTCCTGGGCAGCAAGTGGAACAGTGCTGTGTTAGAACATCACATATGTACTAACATCTCTAAGAAATAATTCAACATCCAGCATCTACTGAAATCAGTTGAATGATTTAAAGAACTAGCATCCCTCTTTAGCTCAAATAAAAGCTTTCTTAAAGCCCCTTATTGTTCAGTTGTAGCTCTGATTTCTCTTTTGCTAATGCTTGTTCCATGATACATGATCTGTAATTTAGAGCAAATCATGGAGTTTGTCATACTTTCTCATAGTATCTTATCACATTATATATTTATACCCACAGTTGAAACAAAATTTCTAACAACCATAACATAACAAATAGTCTTAATGGTTTATGAATACAAGCAATCCATCAGAAGCTTTAAATACTCCAACTTTAAATTGCATGCTATAAGATTTTTCTCCTTCCCAAAATAATCCACTACTCAAGGGCACATTTGGAAGTGTCTGCAGAATTACCTTTTCAAAATCAGAGAGTGCCAGCCTGCAGTTGTATTTTCTGTACAGATTTATTAGTTCTTGTAAATCATTTACCAGCTTCTTTAACCTATGAACCTCTTCACAGTCAACACATCTCTGAAATAGCGTTTAAAAGTGACATGTTAGAAGAATCTTCAAGATCATAACATTACTATTAAGATAGAATATCAATGTTTCTAGTGTTTAAAATGCACAGCTGGTTAGCTTTGAGTTTTTCTTTCACCACTTTCTTACTACTACTCTAAGACATGCTAGTACACCTAGAATACATAACATACATAACTTGATTATGGTTGCACAGATTCAGTATTCACAAACTCACAGCTGGTTGATTTTAATACCTGTTTCTCCAGGCTATAACACATGGTGATTGCAATTATTTTACTAAAAACTTTAACAGAGAGGAGACATGTTTCTAATTTAAGTTTTTTAATCTTTAAACTTTAAAATCTTTAAGTTTTTCCAATCTTTAAGATTGGAAAGAAATTCTTTCCTGCCATGGAATTAAATCAATCTTCACCAAAACCAATAGTGTCTTAAGTATCATCCACTCCAACTCTAGCACAGACCATATATTCTGAAGTCTCTTAGCAGGAATTCCTTGTATTTGCTACATTTCTTACCGAAACAGTCCAGTGGCCAGAAATTGTCAGTCCCGTTTCACCTTGACTTCTACTTGTAAAAAAAACCTCTGCCATTTGGAGTCCATTTTCTGGCCAATTTGCCTGTCCAAAATAATTGCTATCAGCAAACTATATCATACATAAAGAAATACAAGACATGCAAAGTGTCTGCAGATTAACTTACCTTATCAGTTAATTCAAGGTTTCGAGCACCTTGTTCCAGCCATTTTGCTAATATTTTCTGAAAAGAACACAGTTATAAGCAGAGCTGTAATATCTATCAAAGCAAAATTTGCCATTTGAAATTTGTTTTAAAAGAAATAACTTAAAATCTAAACTGTAGCTAAAAGAATCCCTTCAAAAAAGAGGAACAAAGTTCTGGCATTCAAAAGTCTGAGGTTTAACTATAAAATTATCTCAGCCTTACCTGTCCCTTTGGCACTACTCTTCTTAAGAAAGGGATCACAACATTTTTAAGCCACAAACATAGTTCCTTCAAAGGAACAGTGACATGGATGGCATTAATCAAGTTCTCCAGCATTTTTTCATTGAAGCTGCTTTCAAAATCTGCCTAAAATATTAAAACCAGAACAATTTCAGATATAGGGAGTTATTTGTTTTATCTGATATTTTGTAAAGCTGTTTCATTAACGGGAAGATGTGATAGATTTCAGAAATACAAAGAGAAAAATCTCAGTAATCATAGACAGGAATTAAAGGAAATAAAATAGCCCTATTCAGAATAACTAGAACTTGGTCGTCTTAGACAAGGCAATTGAAGCAATTTCTTTGCAAGTTACTGTGGCAGGATCATGTCCTATTACTTTAGCACTTGTTCTATAGCTCTGACCTGAAAGTCCTGCACTAAAGAATATAATAGACCATAGCCATTATTATGAATGTGGCATTCAGAGTAAAGAGTCTATATGATTATTTTTAAAGGATTTTAAGGTAGTCAGCAAATGTCCACTTAAAACTTGAGAGCTGTGCTTGCAATAAAGTGAATGTAAGATTACAACTCCCACAGAATAAATCAAAGAACTGTCATCCTTCAGACCTAGAAATATGCATGCTGACATCAGAAATACCAGTTTATTCCTAAATCAGTAAATTCAGCCTCCTAAGGAGCTAGGTGAACAGGTAATCATTATGGTAACAGATGAGATTCTGACATAATCCTTTGCTTCTCTGAGGAGCAGTTTTGTAATGGCATCGGTCTGATTCTCTTAAATAAAGCTGGAAAGTTTGAGCCTTAACATCCTCCATAAATATCAAAGAGATGTCTATGCCATCTCACCTGGTGCCTCAGCCAAAGGTACTGTGCACAAGATAAATTTCCTTCCTCTAGCTGAGAAAGGATATTCTTGAAAATGTCTTCACTGTTCAAGAATTCTGTCCAAGCAATACCACTAGAAGTAAGAGGAGGGAAAGAAACTGTTATGGTTATATGTTAATATTAAAGAAGCTAGGGAGGAGAACCTCAAACCTTTTCTAGCTAGTACTATTTACTGTAAGAAACAACAGCAATGTTAGACTATGTGCATAAAATCACAGCCCCTCCTATATGAGTTAAACAAAAAACCAAAATCTATACATGATAGTCCATGTGCAATAGATAATACATGTTTTCAACATATAGGATGACTCATCCTCTCTGCATTCTCCCTTCTCGACAGTAGTCAGGGAAGGATTTAAATTTTAATGAACCAAACTTAAAAAATAACACCCCCCTTAATTTCAATTACCCTTACAATTAAATTGACTTCAAATTTTAACGAACAAACAGAAACAAACCTGAATTTCTCTAGTCCAAAAGCTCCATAGAAAGTTGTAAGCCTTGCTTGAGCTCTCAATACCTGAATGCAGGCAAGTGATTTAAGGTCAATGTCTGGACAGGCTTTAAAACTCTGCATTGTAATTACTTATCATACAATACTGTAGAGTCAAGAAGTATGTCCTCACCTCAGTTATGGATACTGGAGCCCCCTCAGATGATGGAGCAAAGATTCTATCATCTTTCTTCAAGATCTGAAGCAAAGACATGAAATGGTTTGGCTGATAACTGAGTACATGCAGAACATGCCAAACAGTACTACAAATTTAATAAAGACCCAAGTCAAAACTTAGTACCTCTGTAAAATGGAGTCTTTATTTTACAGTGTTAGACTCTGACTGGATTTCTACATGTATGCAGGATCAGACAGATACCAAACAGAATGAGAAATAAATGTTAAGGCAGGAAAGACTTAAATAATGAAAACAAAAAAGGTGACACATGTTAAGCTTTTAGTCCTAAAATTAGTATTTAAAAGGTACTTAAAAAGACTCCTACTCAAAACAAAAACCTGCTTTCTGATCTGAAAATAAAACTGTAAGCTCTTTTTTTGCCCTTAAGCAATTGCAAGAAGAAGACTGGAAAAAGCCTTGTTGATTCTTTGTGTTTGGTAACATACAACTTATAATGCATTTACTTTGTGAATGACTGTCACTGGTTTGCAAATGTTCCCCTTCTCAAGTAGTACAGAAGCATAATAGGAATAGATGAGTATAAATAATTCAAACAAATAAACTCCCTTACTCTGACTTTAGCATAGTTCAACATTTCTTGAGTGGTTTCATACAGTGGCCATGGAGCATTTATGCAGTAATCCACAACAAACTGGCTATCCTATTTGCACAAGGAAACAACTGAAATTAGTTCCAAGCTTCTTTATCATTTGAATTATTTAATTAGAGAAAGAGGGTAGAAATAAAAAACATACCTGAATTTTTTGCAGGTTTTCTTTGGCTTCATTCACGAGATCCAGCCAGACCTCATGACCGTAGCTCCCAACAGAAGCTGAAGCCAGTTTCTCTAAAATAGTGTTTGCTTTCACTTTATATACAAGCTACGTAAAAACAAAGAAACAGAGTTTTCAGTCTCATGCAGTTGAGTGTTAAGAAGACAGTCTTCAACTGAAAAATCCACCTTCATTCACCATGTTTTTGAGATACAGTGTGTCCATGTACATGGAATGATTTCACTACAGAAATGGATTATCAATTAGTAACAATTCTGGTGTCTTTTTTTTTAATCTCACCAGCTAACCATTAAACCAAAACAAAAAAAGGAGAGGGAACATTCAAATTTCATTATTTGAATAAATCAATTAATGAAGCCAGACTATGTGTTTCAGCAACACCATTTCTTGCTACTGACAGGGACAAATGTGCCTTCTCCTGATCCAGCAGTGCTCGTTTTGATCAGAGGATTTACTTCTGCACCACTTCTCATTGCAAGGTTTGTTAGTTATTGTAAATAAAAACATAGTTCACCATGCAGTCATCTAATTTTGAACCAGTTTCACATATAGTGAGTTGCTTTGTAAGGTAACATTCCCTTATATTTGTAATATTTTTAATACTTTCTGTTGGACTACAGGGCAACAACCTTACTCATAAATTCAGTTATACTAATTAATGTCCAAAAGTATTTCTCAAGAACAGACAACTTACCTCAACATCTAGTCCAAACTGAAGAGCAAAAGTCTCTGCTTCAGTGAATTTGTGCTTATGAAGTAAGCGACTGAGCCTAGGGGTGAAGTTTACTATGTAAATAGAAGTGCCAAAGCACAGATCAATAATAAAATAGGAAAACAGTGATTGACAGAAATCAGTACCTATTTTCTGGCAAGGCTTCAGTTAAACTTCGCATCACAACAATAGAAACTGGGCCTTCAGAGGATCTATGGATGAGAGGGAGCTATGAGTTTATCAACTACAAACCACCTATATGTAGAAATAATCAGCCATTTTAATATAATAATGATCTAGTAAGAAACAAAACATTATCTTACATCTGATGTTTTTCATTAATTCCTTCCAAGAAGTATATTGTATCCTGTAGTGTACAATAACAGAGAATATTAGGTGGTAAGGGAAATCAGTCATAAGGAAACTTCAATTGTAATGCAGCATTTCTTAATCTAGAAACAAACTACTGCTCTTCTCTAATAAATTTATTGGATTTTTTAGATAGTTATGTTATTTCCTAGACAGTTTCCACTATCTAAAACTTCCGAGGGCCTTAACTGAACACACTGTAACCTCTATGTTATCCCAGTTGAATTACCGTTAGGACACTGTCCACGAGTGAATCATCTTCTCAAAATTACACTCTCATTTTGTCCAGCTATAAGCAGGTTGCACTGTACCCATCTTCATATCTTTTAGAATAAACCCCAAATAAATCCAGAGCATTTCTCTACACTAAGAGAATTTAAAACTTCGTAGTTTTTAGCTGTAACAGCCACAAGAACAATTGGCAGTAGTATTAAACATTGCTATAGACTGTTCAGTTTACTACATATAGTATCTTTTTCTCTAGCCTTTGGGGACATAATTTAATCTTTGTATCATTATTTAGTTTTTCTGTAGTTTATAACACAAATTGGTTCTAATCTAAGAGAATAACACCGTACCCTCTGTAATAATTCTACATATTAAGACAATTACATTTCTTTGAAGAGCAACAACAAAAATCATAGAAACCTACTGTGCCAATCCCACTTTGAACAAGTGAAGAAACAATAGACACTTCTAAAGAATACAGCTGTTGCATAGTGGGCAATGCAAAAACCATAAGACTTCTCATCTATTAAAAAAAGGGAGGAAAACAAACAAGTCAGTTTAATTTTTCTCTCTGATGTTTGCAGAATCATTTCTCTATTCTTACAGAGTCAGATGGAAGACACTATTTTCATACATTTTTATAATCTCTACATTTTGAAAGTTTAATGAAGTTTTAGATGTTGCATCTCTATATAGACCTATTAATTCAATGAATGACTGTATAACAGTTGAAGAACAGAGCACAAAGTGACTATACCTGTTTGCTATCTGGTATTGTCATGACTATCAGTTTAACATTGGCAAGCCCTTGCCTAGGAAACAAGAAAGAGAAAAAAAGAAAGCAAAATTTACTGTATAAATCTTATGTTAAGGCTGTGATTCTCACTTCAGAGTTTAGAAAATTTAGTTCTCCATGGAAACTGCTGGTACATTTTGAAACCCTATAGTGCACCTAAAAATAACAGTCTTTCAGCATTTAGAGGACATACATTTAACTTCTGACATTTTTAAGCTTTTCAAATGGATCTGATTCACAGACTGGCACAGAGCAATGGAAAGAGCTAAGAGTCTTCTCTTCTAATCTTAACTGCCATTAATTTCTTTTGCATTTTACACACATCTCCAGATTTTGGCTTCTCCATCTGCAGAATGAAGATCTCATTATTAATCTATCCAAAAGACAGACTAGCCTTTTTATAACATCAGACTTGTAAGCCATATTATATACCTTATTTTAGACAAGCATTTCCTAAATGCTACAGGTTACATGCAAGATTCTT
>JBCJKH010059826.1:18436-30482 GCA_039877255.1 Loriculus beryllinus | reverse complement strand
AATGGGGCTAGCGTTTCATTTTTTTTTTTATTATTTTTTTTAATAGATATAAATTGGTCACTTCTGACATCAGTTGGCATAGAGGGTCTTTCTTGGTTAAAATGTAAATTTTAGTGAGTGGAATAATAATAGAAATGAGACCTTTGTCTCTTGAAATTAAAGTGCTTTTAAAGCTGAAGCTGACAGCTTTGTATATTACAGCCTGAGGAGATAATATACTGAATCATTCATTTCCTTTTCTTATTCTTTTTGCTTTCTTCAAAAGCACGTTCTGTTTCAAGTAATTTCAGTCCAATAATGAATATAACACTGACTGACTCACCATCATACAAGATCTGCTTTGGGATATACTTTATCTAGTTTTGTTTCTGTGCCATCAGAATACTGTGAAAAATGGGAAAAAGTTACATACCACATGGTGAGCTTATGCTTCTTCTTGATTCCTTTAAACTATTAAACCTTTGTTTCATGAGAAACAGGATAGGTAGCCTGGGAGGGATGCAAAGAAATTGTTCGAGAAGCCAGGCATCAGATTAGAAAAGCCAAAGCCCTGATAGAGTTAAATCTGGCCAGCGACATCAATGGCAACAAGAAAAGCTTCTGTAGGTACCTTGGTGATAAAAGGAAAGCGAGCTGTCTTCAGAAGGAAATGTGAGACTTCATTACCAAGGGTAAGGAGAAAGCTGAGGTACTCAATGACTTTTTTTCCTCAGTCTTCACCAGCAACTGCTCCAGACACACTGCTGAAATCACAGAAGGCAAAGTCAAGGACTGGGAGAATGAAAAAACACACATTGCAGGAGAAGATCAGGTTTGAGACCATCTAAGGAACCTGAAGGTGCACAGGTCATGGGCCTTGAGGAGATATATCTGTGGGTCTTGAGGGAACTGGCAGATGAAGTGATTAATCCACTATTCATTGCATTTGAGAAGCCATGGCAGTCCATTGAAATTCCAACTGATTGGAATATTAATGCTCATTTTAATAAAGGGAAAAAAATAAAGGAAGACCCAAGGAACTACAAGCTGGCCAGTCTCACCTTGGTGCCTGGCAAGGTCATGAAGGAAATCCTCCTGGAAACTGTGCAAAAGCACATGGAAAGTGAGGAAGTGGTTGGTGACAGCCAACATGGCTTTGTTAAAGGCAAATTGTACCTGACCAATTTTGTGGCTCTGTAGGATGAGGCCACTGCATTGGTGTATAAGGGAAGAGCAACTGACATCATCTACCTGGATTTGACACTGTCCTACACAACACCCTTGTCTTTAAATTAGAGAGACATGGATGCAATGGATGGAACATTCAGTGGATAAGGAATTGGCTGGATGTTTGCACTCAAAATGTTGTGATCAGTGGCTTAATATCCAGGTGGAGAACAGTGATGAGTGACGCTCCTCAGGGATCAGTATTTGGACCACCCTCAGCCAGTTTGGTGACAGCGCAAAGCTGTGTGATGTAGTTGACATGCTGGAGTTAAAGGCTGCCATCCAGAGGGACATTGATAGGTTTGAGAGGTGGGACAGTGCAAACCTGATGAAGTCCAAAAAGGCTAAGTGCAAGGTCCTACACCTGGGTCAGGGCAATCCCATTCACAAATACAGGCTGGGTGGAGAATGGATTGAGAGTAGCCCTGAGAAGGACTTGGTGCTGTTTGTTGATGAGAAGCTCAACACGATCCATCAATGTACACTTGCAGCCCAGAAAGCCAACTGTAGCGTGGGCTACATCAAAAACATCATGACCAGCAGATTGAGGGAGGCAATTCTCCCCCTCTACTCTGCTCTCATGAGCCCCTACCTGGAATACTTCATCCAGCTGTGGGACCTCCAATGTAAGAAGTACATGGACCTGTTGGAATAATTCTAGAGGAGGCCATGTAGATGGGCTGAAGTACCTCTCTTAGAAGACAAAGAGCATTGGTGTTGTTAAGTCTGGAGAAGGCTCCAGGAAGACAGAACAGCCTTCCAGTACCTACAGGTGCCTATGAGAAAGCCTGAAAAGGACTATTTGCAAGGGCATGTAGTGACAGGAAAAGGGGAAAAGGCTTTAAGCTGAAAGAAGGTATCTTTAGATTAGATACTAGGAAGAAATGCTCACTATGAGAGTGGTAAGACACTGGAACAGGTTGCCCAAAGAAGTTGTAGATGCCCATCCCTGGCAATGTTCAAGGCCAGGTTGGACAGGGCTTTGAGAAACCTGGCCTAGTGTACGGTGTCCCTGCCCATTGCAGGGGTTTGGAACTCGGTGATCTTTAAGGTCCCTTCCAATCCAAACCACTCTGTGATTCAACAACTCTAAGCTTCCAGAAGCTTCCCCCATGTCCAGTAGTGCCAATGCCAACCAGCTCCAAGATAGACCAGTTACTGGCCAAGGCCAAGCCAATCAGTGAAGGTGGCAGTGCCTCTGTAATAACATATTTAAGGGTCAAAAGTTACTGTGCAGGAGCAACTGCAGCCAGAGAGGTGAGAATATGTGTGAGAAACTCTGCAGACACCAAGGTCAGTGAAGGAAGGGGTGCTCCAACTGGTAGAGTAGATTTAGTGGGCACCTGACATGCAAACAGGGTCAACTCACTATTGATGTGTAGAGAGGGAAGACCCTAGTAGTAGTCTTCAAATACATAGAGAGATTCTCAAGAGAGCAGTCTATATGTAGTGTCCAGGGAAATTTCAGGAAGGACAATTGAAATTGGAAAATAAGGCTTCCCAGTAGTAAGGAGAAGTAATAAACAGATTACTGTGTGGCATTTCTAGCATGGTCGATAGAAGAATTTACAAATGCATTAGTTGGGAATGTCATAGTCCTAATTGATCCTGTCTAGGAAATGGAGGGAGTTTACATGATCCATTCAAATCTTTTCTAGTCCCATTAATCTAAGACTTCAGGTTCAGCTATAGACAATAAACTGGGAACAATCTTACTCCATCAAATGAAGCTTTGAAATTTTCTGTTTACAGTAAAATATGACAGCTATGACACTGTGTATGAGTTTAAGAAGAAAATTTCTTGGAATAGGTTTTCTATCTAAGAAATACAGTTTTATAAATAGGAAAACACTCTATAATGCTAAATGAAGATTATGGTTTTGTATCTAAAATTTGAGCAGATCTCAAATTTGCATAGAACATTAGTACTCCAAATTTTATGATGCCTTTGAAATGGAATGATTGCTGTTGAAAATTCTTATAAACTCAGCAAACTTTTTTAAGTAACTGTGACTTCATTCTGTAATAGTCCCAGTGCTTGAGAGAAAATGTGCTTTAGACTGAGAAGTAAATGTTGTGGAGTTTTTGAGACTTAACAGATATTTTATTGAAACTGCCAATAAAAGAATGCAGTTGATACAGAATTATATGAAATGACATAGAGAAGTGCTTTCTGTGAATTTTTTGCAGACTGAAAGTAGTGTATTTTAGTCAGTTGAAGATAATCATAAATTGGATTTCAGCTTATTTGGCACATAAAAACTACATCTTGGCCTTGCAGGGGAGATTAAATCTCAGTCTCTTAAAGGACTGTTTGCTGAATTTTAGAGAAATGTATGTAAATTCAGTTAATAAATCTTGGTAACTTTCCCATAGGAATAGGCTTAAAAAAATTAGGAGTGTACCAAAGAAATGAATATTAAAGTGCTCTGAATTGACTATGGATTTTTTAAGACATGAAAAATAATGTTGATTTTCAAGCAAATGCACCATCTAAGTGAAATCATATAATTCTGAATCAAAACACACAGGGGTTTACAATGGAATTTATTTTGCTTTAGGAATTCAGCAGCTTCCTTTGCACATTATGCTTAAACATTTGCTTGGAGAGAATCTGAACTATACTTGTGCCTATCAGGACATTAATCAGTTATAGGAGAACTATGAAAAGCCGTCATATAAAGCATACTGCAATACTTCAGATGTTTTTTTGTTTGTTTGTTTTTTTGTTTGTCTGTTTGTTTATTTCAATGGCATTTTGTAAAAGAATCAGTGGAATTCTTAGCTTTTGTTAAATCTATTGGTTTCCACAATGTGAAATGCAAAGGAGTTCATGTGGTTATGGGTTTCACAGCAGTACAGATCTCAACATGAAGCCTGGGTTACCTACACATACTAAGTAAAGGTATGAAGTTTACACTAGATTTGGCCTTCTGGTTTAGGCAAAGACTAGGCATGTCTGTAAAGGAAGGCCAGATATTCAGAACAAAATATGCCACAGTGGTTTACATCTTAAAACAACAGCTGAGAGCTAATATAGATTATGAAGATAAATTCACTGGTGAAGTCAGTGTAATCAGGAGTTTCATTATAGATGGATAACCACCAGTTGATTGTATAATCTACTTATGTAGAAGATGTAATCCAGGTTGATGGACATTCTGTGCTTGGCCAAGCCAAAGAAAGAGCAATACTGGAAGTCGAGATTAATTTGCACGTGTATACCTGATTAAAGATTTCCACTGTTATCCCTGTGTTTTAAGAAAAACAGATGTGCTTTACTGACATGATTACTGAATGGATTTATGTTGTTCTTAGAAGCTGGCTGGAACTAATGAGGAATACGGAGGAAACAAACTTCAAATTAAATTCTTGTATAATAATCCATATATTCTGATTTAAATAAACGCCCAATACAAGTGAAATTCCAGCAGAGGTTGATTAGAGTGTGAGGTTCTACATATGCTTTGCACTAGTGGTTCTGCACAGAGCAGATGACTGGCTTTCAGAGTGAAGAAAATGTATAAGGGGACACAGTTCAGTTATCGTAACTAAGAGCGTAAACTGGGAATGATATATGCACCGATTTGGAAAAAAACTTGACAGGGTGTGGATTAAAACTTTCCCTTGGATTTAAAAGAGGTGAATTTTATTGTTTGACTTGTGAGCATTGTTGTTCATTTCAGAGCATGATTGCTTGCAAAAATGCATCCCATTTTGATTCAGACTTGTCACATGATTTGTTCTTATAAAAACATTTCCAATTTACATGCACAACTGATGGGAAAGAGCAGCCATGAGCAGATTTAGAAAGCAATCTCTCTCAACGAGATTTGCCCTGGAGTGTTATTGAGAGTAATAAGAGAACCCCATGAAAAGTTACAGCCTTATAAAATATAGTGGACTTTACCCTATTCCATATTTATGAGCTATAGTGTCAATACAGGACTGTTATGAAGTTGAAATGGTACAAACATTCTTAGGGTTTGACCCTGCCAACATTAACTCAATGTTGTAGTAGTAATTTTAATCACGTACTAGTGTATGTGCAGGACTGGATCTTTAATCCCTATTCTATGTTTTTGTTAGTCATTAGGTAAAAGCAAAGACATGTGAAGGCAAGAAGCTTAGCAAGTGTAGTGTTAGTTCAAAGGTGTACTGCACTGGAAAGTTTGAAGAAAATTGGTTCAGCTATCTTTGAGTTAGTCAAGTGTTTTTGAGCTGTTAAGAAAATTGTTTCAGCTATTTCATGCTTGGGTAGCTCAGTCTTGTTTAAAAACATCATACCTGATGTGCATGTAGTCGTGAAGTAGAAATGTGTATTCTGCTTTGTGAGAAGGAAGATCCTTTGAAATATTAGAGGTGATAATCATAAAAAATTTAGGGAGAGGGTTTAATTTCCCCCTATTTCCCTTTGGAAGAGGACTTCAGCATCGTCTACTCCCTCCAAGCTTTGTCTACGTGGAGGTTTCCTGCAGCTTTAGAGAAGTCATCCAATATTTCTAAATGCAGACCAGTGGAGGATGGATTTCAAAGGTTGGGCTGAACCTTTTTTATTTGGCCTGATTTAATGTGCTGAGAAAGGTAAGCGTTGCTGGACCTGATCTATTTATGAGACTAAGAGCTGAGCCTGGTACTGCAGTGTGTGTGGAAATACATTGCCTTTTGGACATTAAGTGAGTTCTTAAAGGCCTCAAACAAGCCTCAAATCTTCAATACCAATTAAAGAACCACAGTTCCTTGTAACTGAGTAAAAACAGATTTTTACAGTGTTAATTTCTTGCTGGAAGAGCTTTCCCTTAACTAAAAATATTTTATCTTTTGTTTTTTTCTTGTGCTTGGATACTTCTGCAATGTGTGTTCACACTATGTGTCAATTATTTTCCTTACCCAAACACATTTCAAGGCCAGGTTGGACGAAGCCTTGTGTGACATGGTTTAGTATGAGGTGTCCCTGCTCATGGCAGGGGGGTTGGAACTAGATGATCTTAAGGTCCTTTCCAACCCTAGCTGTTCTATGATTCTATTCTATATATTAAGTATTTTTTATAAACGGTGTATTTAAGAGTATATATTTTTTAAAAAATGTATATATTTTTATTAGCAGCTACCACCTTGCAAAACAATTATTTTAAGTGGTAAAAATGTGCACGCTGTGCTAAGCCAGAGGTTCTTTTGCATAGAATGTATGCAGGAGGTTTGATAGCATTCTTTTGCTTTTCTGGCCTATGCATACAAATGAATTTAGGTATTCTAGTAGTGGAAATGTTCACTGAAATCCTTGTTAGAGAGGAAGTTAAAGAGAAACAATACATTTATTCAGTTTTAATCCTCACTACTCAAGAAATACATTTTGATTTATCATAGAAGGTTTTCCACTCAGAAAAGAAAGGTAAGAAGAGACCAAATCTATTTGTTATTTCCTCTGATTGCTCACCCAGCCTCTAGATATTAAAGTTCATGGAATTTCTTGAGCCTGATATGGTCTGTCTATTTAGAAGCTCTTACTGGAGACTTCTCTCGAGCTCATATCCATACAATTTAGAGTTTTAGAGGAACTTCAGTAGTGTCACCTGCTTTGGGAATAACCATAGCTATTTGCTGGCTTTGAGCATGTTTCCAGTTGGTTTCATTGAAGAATTCCCAGCTCTTCAAATGGCTATTTCTTACAGGTAGATAGGCAGCCTGTGCCAATATAACATCCCTGTAATAATCATTATTTCTAAACATATTCTTCAAATCTACATTGTAAGTTAAAAATTGGTAAATAAATTGTCTTTAGAAAATGGAACATTTTATAGCTATACATGCACAAACTTAATAGTTTGCATTTTGTGCATACAGTGGGTGATACTGTAATGCCATACTCTACTAAAGGTGTCTGGGCAAAGCAGAAATGCTGTAAAAACTGTAGGGAATAAAATTTTCCCAGTTTGTGTACATAAACCTTTATTTAGGGCCATATCTACAAGTTGCACTCAAATTAATAAAATACTTACTTGTACTATGTCTAACTTCAGTGAAACTTTGTATACTTGTAAATGCCCACCTCCCTGATTCTGTTTTTTCTGTATTACACTGCCCACACTGTAAATCTAATCTCTTCCCTCATCCCATTCTTCCCAAAGACATATGGAACAAAACAAAACCTGATTTAAGTGACCAATGTCTTTAAGATTTTGTTCAATGGAAAGAGATTTGCTACCTTTCCGAGGGTGTGTTGCATAAGCAGCCAAAGTATGTGCTCTAAAATATTACATTATGAAGCATATAACTTCAGCAGAGTATTTTGGGAGGCAAGAGTGGCTATCCACAAATTAAATAAGTAGCGTAAAAGCCTTCTATTATTTAACGAAAATGTTGAGGAATATGATAAAAGTCTGGCTTGGAGTTAGAGGCCTTGTAGTCTACTGTCCTTAAAAGAAGATAGATCTACAACCAACACCAGCAGAACATGCCCACAGCTTCATGGATCAGCAACATCTCTTGAATCCTCACAGTTGAGTCAAGGAACTGGCCTTCACTTGCTCAGAAGAGATGAATTTTTTTTTGTGTGGGCTGTCCAAGGGACAAAGAATTTTACTTCTCTGTGTGAAGAACAAATGAGGGGTAACGCAAGTGTATAGCTGAACAGGTCATTCTCATTCTGCTGCACAGGAAGACACCTGTCTTTTTACTTTTGCTTCTGAATGCCTTAGAGACAATTTGAACGACTTCACTCATCCTGGAGAATATGAGTGTTCTTGAGCAGCCTTGTAATGTAATTGCAATCATAATTAAAAATTATTATAAAAGAAAATCATGAATGAAAATACTAATCAGTTGAAGAAAAAGGTATCAGGCTGGCCTTAACTGGTATGGTGGGAGCTGGGAAAAGACAAATAGCAGCAAAAGCATTCAGCCCGAGATTAAATAATATATAGCTTGTTACAGCATTTTAAAACCAAGCGTCTGTCCTCTCTAGTGACAAACCTGTCAAAATGCACTCTCTGTGGTTTTGGCCTTTTTTTTTTCCCCCACAGTGTAGTCCATATAACAGCAAATCTGTGTGGTTATGGACAGCTGAGAAAATTTAGTGCAATTTCAGCTTCAATGCTCAAATTGTTTTTCTATAGGCCAGGTAGTTTAAAACAGCTTTACCTCTGGTCCCAGGTGTTGCTGAGGCAGCAAAGTCTCTGTGAGCCCACCACAAATCAGCAGGGAAAACTGCTGAAGCAAGAGAAATCTTTAATTGCGCAACCAAAAATACTGAGAAAAAAACTCAAGAAAACAGCATTTTCTCTCAATTAAATGTTTCTGTGTTCCCATCAAGGAACACATGTGAGTGTTTCCGAGATTTTTCAGTACTACCTGGCTCTTAGGAGTTATCTTGGACCTGTGTTGTGGTGAATCACTACCTGCTGATTGGAATCTGGGACAGGGTATGAAATTCCATGTGAAAGACATTTATGTGTTAATTAAATACTTTAAATTTGTGTGACCATTAAATAGAGCAGTAAACCAAGACCATTTTCTGGCACATGGGTATCAAGGCTGTAATGTGTCATCACAAGTTGTAACTGGCATCAGTGAAGAGGCCTGAAATGAGTAAGAGACCTATATTATGGTGGGAATTCAATAAAAGGTTCATACAAAGTAGAGACTGAGAACAAAGGTGAAACAGAAAAGAGATTGTGTCCCAAGTGCTGTCTTCATTGCTCATTTTGGAAAGAATGAGGAAAGCTGAGTTTCTGTAACTCTTAATATAGCAGTTTATATGAACAATGAACTGACTTCTCTCATCTCCAAGAAAATTTTCACAGGAAAATCTAAGCAATGTTGTCTTTTCTTATCATTTCCCACAGTTTTTCCCTCAAATACTTGATCCTGGCATAAAGTAAAGCAGTACCATGTCTTTTATATTTATGTTTCCAAGGGCAATCCAGCACAAGCTGGCAGTGGAAATGGGGGAGATTTCAACACCGGCCAGCACTGCTGATCCAGTTCCACAAGATTGCACTTTAAACATTGGTGTTTATATTATAATTTTCAGCAGGATACCATGCTGTTGATGGCCATTTGCACCAGGGACTCTAAGTCAGGACTGAAGACAAGGAATTGACTAGAAATCTGTTCCTTGCTCCTAAAGAACTTGCTTCTTAACTACGCATCAGGAAAAGAAGCAAACGCCCTGCTTCCTTCTAGCTTCCTCTCAGTTCCTCAATCTTTCTGCCTAGGTAGAAGCACATGAGAAAACACTGTAAGCTTCACCTTTCCTGGTTTTCTTAGGATCATTCTTAATTTCTATAGGATGTAGTAATGTACAGGTCTGAAGGCCTTAATGAGGATTGTACAGGTGAGCAGACCTTCAAGAAGATGTAACTCTGGTGTAGAAATGGTACCCATTAAATCTGTTTTGGACAAGATATAACAATATAATAATCAGAAGAGTGAAAAAATGAATTGTAGTTAGGTAATATAGATGAATTAGGGCACTCCTTGATGGCACAGAAACTCATGAAAGTCTACTAAAAGAAAATTAATTAATGAGTATTTAATTTATTGAAGGTATTTTTTAATAGAAGTATGTTTCTAAAGGTGATGAAAGTGCTTTTAAAATACTTTGATATATTGATTGGTAATTTGTCATCTGCACATCGTTATTTAATGTTGTTGGCTCAGTTAATGGGTTTCCTGAATATAAATATTTAATGGTCTTTTATAAAGATCATTATGTTATTTTAAGTTTAATAAATTGTTCAGACCCCTCAAGCCTTTCATAGAGGTGGCTTTGTTATGTAAACCTAACGAAAAAACCCTACTGTCTAGCTGCTATTCAATCCTGGTATCACTATAAGCAGATTTCTCGCAGGCATTTCAGAAGAATGATTTTTCAGAGTGGAAGAGAGCTTCTAGGCAGCTGGAACAGGATATCCGTCAGTATCAAACAGTGTAGAAAGAGAGAAAGGAACTACCTGGTGATGGGGTGATACCATGTCTCAGCTGTTCCAAGAGGATTTGTGGTTACATCAGCTGTTTCTCTTTCTGTATATGAGAACGAGAGAAGTTTTTAAAAATAAAATTAAGTGTTGGCATACAGTCAAATAGTTATAAATGGGCCATGAATATATTTGGGTTGGAAATTAGAGAACACTTTTTTACCAGATGAAATGTGGATGAAGAGTTTTAAGAGGTTTCAAGATAGATCTTGCTCAGTTTGTTGCCTTGAACAGCAAGAGACCGACTTGATGATCCTGATTGTCCTTTCAATTGCATCATGTGTTTGAGAGATTAACATCTGAAGTACTTTTATGCAGTTTCATGCAAACAACAAACTGTTGAAAAAAATAAAGAAAGAGCATGAGATATACAAAGATTAAATTTTGAATCATTTACCAAAATAAAGCACAGAAGATGAGATTGAAGCCCCACAGTGTTAAATGCTGTGTGTCTAAGTGTCCACACCTAGGTAGTCTCACAATGATCCCTGAACAGTCACCAGTGAGAAATAGACAACAACAGGGTCTGATTTATCTAACCTATTTTAGATACCCACTTAGGAAAACAGTAATCATGGTCTAGAAATATTTTTCCCCATTTGCTATAAAAGTAACAGTGGTTAACTCTGCAAGTTTCATTTTGTAGAAGTCTGTGATCAGGCAGAACTTATCCAGAGTCATTTTGCCAAAAAGATTTGGTTCTATATTCTAGCGTTATGATGTATTTTTCTTATTTCAATTCATTAAACAAGTATTGATAAAGATTAAACTAAAAAAAATTATATTTGTGAAAAAACACATCAACCCACTCCTCATCAAAGGTTCATCTTTGCAAGACAGGTTGGTGATTGAACAGGTGGTGATGTGATATTGCATCAGATGAGTCAACATAAAGAAGATTTAATTGAAGATTAATTGAAGATTTACATGAAAAGCAAAAGTATGAAGAATTGAAGGTCAAAATTGCTTCTTATATAAGTCTGACAGAAAATCACCTGAGCAATGATCATTCATTTATCAAGCATTTAGCAGCCACTTCACTCAGTAGAAATTCCTCAGGGAATCAGTTGAATTCTGCTGGTTCTCAGGAAGTACAGGAAATGGATTATATAGAGATTTCAGATCTATTCCTTGGGGAAGGACTGAAGTTGTCAGCTTCTCAATAGCTTTTCTGGCAGATTGAAGGAGACCAGTATGGAAAAATGCCCGCAAAATTTGGAGACTACTGCTTGAAATAGCAGCAGCAGTAGCTTGTGGGACTGGCTTCCTATCATGCTGCTCAGTTTGGAAAGACTGTTGACATCCAGGCCAGTGCAGTGAGCAGATCACCTGAGAATTATTTGGTACTGTCCTAAGTGAGATCATAAAGCACGTGTGGGAAAACGGAGGGATCAGGCCCAGTCAGCACGAGGTTCTGCTTGACCAACCTCATATCCTTCTATGATAAGGTGACCCACATGGTTAGTGAGGGCAATGCTGTGGACATTTTCTATTTGGACTTAAGTAAAACATTTGACACTGTCTCCCACAGTATTCTCCCGGATAAATTGGCTGCTGATGGCTTGCATAGGAGGATTCTTTGCTGCACTGGAAACCAGCTGGATGGCCGAGCACAAAGAGTGGTGGTAAATGATATCAAATGTAGTTGGCAAACGGTCACTAGTGGTGCCCTCAAGTGTTGGTGTTAGAGCCAGTGTTGTTTAGTATCTTCACTGATGGTTTGGATGAAGGGATTGAATGCACCCTCAGTAAATTTGCAGATGACACCAAATTGGCTGGGAGTGTTGATATGCTGAAGGATAAGAAAGCTCTGCAGAGGGGTCTGGACAGGCTGGATTGATGGGCTGTGGACAGTGGTAAGA
>JBCJKH010059826.1:1303-18336 GCA_039877255.1 Loriculus beryllinus | reverse complement strand
CAGGCTGGATTGATGGGCTGTGGACAGTGGTATGAGCCCTAACAAGACAAAAAAGTCAGGTCCTGCACTTGGATCACAACAACTCCATGCAATACCACAGTCCTGGGGGAGAGTGGCTGGAAAGCTGTCTGTTGAAAAAGGACCTGGGTGTGTTGGCTGACTGCCATAATCTAACATTTGCCCATGTGACCAAGAAGGCCAGCAGCATTTTCGCTTATATTATCAATAGTGTAGCCAGCAGAGCAAGGGAAGTGATTGTCCCCGTGTACTCGGAGCTGGTGAAGCTGCATCTCAAAGCTAGTTCTGGACCTCTCACAACAAGAAAGACACTGAGGTGCTGGAGCGTGTCCAGAAAATGGCAACAAAGCTGGTGAAGAGTCTGGAGCGTCTGAGGGAACTGGGGTTGTTTAGTCAGAGAAAAGCAGGCTTGGGGCAGTCAGTCTCCCAATTAACAAGTGATAGGACAAGAGGTAACAGCCTCAAGCTGTGCCAGGATACATTTAAATTGGACATTAGGAAAAATTTCTTCACAGAGAACGTGATCAGGTATTGGAACGGGCTGCACAGGGCAGTGGTGGAATCACCGTGCCTGGAAGTGTTCAAAAACCATGTAGATGAGGCCCTCAGTGATATGGTTTAGTGGTGGTCTTGGCAGTCCTGGAGTGAAGGTTGGATTTGGTGATCTTAAAGCTCCAACCTAGTTGCTTCTGTGATTCTATGATTCTTGTTGACACAAGATTTCAAGTCCTTCTCTGATTCCTCACCCCAGTGGTTTCTGACCACTGGTCTCTTTCCTCTGCCTCACTCACCTACCTCCATCCCATCCTTCAGGAGTATTTGCTCCACTGCAACTAAAATCACCGCTTGTAACAACCACATCATGGTTTACTCTCTTTGGTCTTTGGACATCATACAAACCTGGATCCCTACAAACAAAATGTTTCTACAACTGCTCTTTTACAGGTAACTTCTATCAGGATTGCTGTTTTGACATGTTTGGGATATACAGGTTCACAGAACTGGAAGTGATTTCTTATCAAGGTAAACTGTGTACTTTGCTATCATAGGGAATCATAGCAAATGACCACTTTACAACTGGATTGATTTTACAAGTCATTCAATTATAATCAGAAAACATTAGTAGAAATGAGTCGGAGGGTAGCACACTATGGGTGTGACTGCAGGACAGAGTGGTTTCACATTTTTAAGTCTAGCGTTTGAATTTATCATGACTATTCAAAGTGATTTTGAGTTCTATAAATTAAATTTTATTAATAATAAATGAATTAGAATTATCTGTGAGGATCAGAGACTTGGTAAACAAGTAAATTTACTTTACTGAAAGCAGAATCTGCTTGCTGTTCCTTACACATCAGAAATATTGAAAGAAATCAGGAAAATCTGTAAGCTGCATGAGGCAAATACATTATTTTTTCTGTTTTATAGCACTTTGTCCAGAAATGTCCCGGTGTGTGACAGCAATGCTCATAATAAGCGTTAAGAATAATTAGCTGTTATTTTTATGGACAGTGAACTTATTTTTTGTGATCTGTTTTTTATGATGATTTAAAATTGCAACACTTGATACTGTTGCCAACTCTGTGAAAAATTATTTAACTCATATTAAGAAACCAGTTGATTAAATTTTTTTGGAAAAGTGCTGTCAAATATGTTCCATGCATGGACCCTTTGAAAGACAAGTAGCTTCTTGAGAGGAAATTCTGTTGCTAGGAAACCATAACCATAAGTTTCAGGATAAAGTATTTTTTATTTTAAATAAGAAATGTTGATTAATGAACATGCTTAACGGAGAAAGAACAAAGCTATCACAGTTATCTCCATTATATCAAAGACCAGTTGAAACATTCAATGGATATTTTAAGAAGGAAGTATAAAGAGGGGGTCTTCAAAGGAAACCTAGCTAAAGTTAAGAATCAAGGAGTCCAGAGCATGCTGCTATAACAGAAGTGCCCAAGTAGCTGCAGGGGATATTAAATCTCACATTTGAAGTTTTAAACTTATCTCTGTCAGCAATGAAATTAAGGTTACATTGGGAAAGAAAGAATCTTCCATCCGTATTTTCCAAACAGAAAGGTTTGAGTTAAATCATCTCTTGTGATTTCTTTTGGTACTGTCCATGTGAGTTTTGCAGATTTCTGAAGCTTCAGGTGTTGTTTATCAGTGAAGTGTAACCACTGGGCGAGAAGGCATTCGGCTTCAATCCACTCTGGAAACTCCTGTGTGTGTCAGCAACAACTACCTATGTACAAACTTAGAAATGTTTAGGATACAGATTAATAATTCTGGTCTCATAAAGTGTTAGCTGATGGTAACTCTAATGCAGTATTGATCATCTTAGTTTCACTGAGTAGCACCTTAACCCACAAAAGCACTACTGAAGCCTACGAAGGCTTCTTTTGGAAAAACCACACAAATACAGGCATTAAAATCTGGCCCTCTGGCTCAGTATTTATCTAGTTGTTTAATCCCACAGGTCTTGATCCAGTTTACTACTGCTGAAAATTGACTCAAGAGTAGACTAATTAATAAGTTCATAATAGTATCAAAGAGCAAGAAATCTTTAGACTGGCCATTTCTGCAAGGAAATCAAATTGCTTTCTGAGAACTGGCAACATGAAACAAAACACAGACCTCTTCAAAGGAAGTTGCATCACTTTCAGCTGTAAAACTTTGTGACTGTGTGTTCTGTCAATATCCACATAGTAAATCTTTAGAAAAGGATATTAGCTCACAAACTCTGGTTTCTTGAACTACTCTACTTGCAGAACAGAGACAGAAGAAGCAAAGACACGATTATTAGGAATACTATAGATATTGCCACCTGTGCAAAAAGCAAGTCTGTGAAACTCAATTAGGAACATTCTGAAACACCAGAAAATGTTTCAACTCTCACACATGCTCAATAGCTTTTATTGATAAGGTTTTCTTGGAAGGTATCTTCTTGGCAGTGCACATCTAGTCATCCTTGATCATCTGAATCAGTCAGGGTGCAAACTTGCAAATGAAGAATGATAGGGCAACTGTGTGACTTGAGTCTCTCCCTGACACAGGCTGAGATGTGCTTGCTGAGAGGGACAATGCTTGGAAATGCTTCGCTAAAGGTAAAGACTGATCACCTGTTAACCGCAGACCTGTGCCATATTGCTTGTTTGCAGTTAGGATAGGATCAGAAATATTACAGATCTCTAACTTTGAGGGGTACAAAGAAAACACTGCTGCACATTACTGTCACCTTTGGCTCAGAAGAAAATATGTGCATATTTCAACTGAAGTAGAGCATATGTGCCGTTTAGAAGGCTTTCATTTGAATATACATAATATTAGTGAGATGCGGAAGTCTGTCATAAATAGCAGATTTACAGTTTGATAGTGGTTTTTTAATATACAGACATTGTTTACTGCATTTCAGACTGGTTACAAGGTTTTAGGGATGCCTTAAATATTTGTTTTACAAAAGCTAATATGTTCTTTTCTCAGAATATTAACATGTCCTTATCAGAAATTTGCATGAACTAATCCGTTATAATGCTTTGAAAATTCCTGAGTATATGAAAGTCTGGCTTGTGATACTACAAAGAGTTAATCTCAGATGCAGGCTGCAGAGAATAAAACAGAATTTATGTCTCTCTGAATATATAATATCTACATTCCGTTATGTTTGTATTTCAAATTTTTGGAGCTTTAGCGTCTGGAAACCGGTGAGAAAATTATACTGTTTAACAAGCAAAAACAAAAAGAGGGTGCAAGATTTTATCTTTGTTCTATGGACAAAAAAAAAAAAAAAACCCAAAAAAGGCTCAAGAGGCATGATTTTTTCTCCAACAAAGAGGCCTTGCCCAGGATCATGTTGTTCCACAGCAGATTTTTCAAAAAGGACAAGCAGACATCCAAATGCTTACTAGCCCTGCATAAAAGAAGCTTAACAACTTCAACCAGTTGTTTCCCACAAGGTAAAAAACACCCAAACAAGTTGAGAATGAGAGCTAAATCAGATTGCTGACTGATAAGGATTCTTCCCAATGCCAATAACAAAGGTTTACCACAGACAAGTAGCAGATTAAGAATTTTAAGCCTCTATAGGCTAGCGCCAAAGAATCTGGTGTGGTAATTCTGGAATCTGTAGCTGTTTGGGTATCTCCCAAAAACAGTGATGAGGAAAGCACACAGACATGAAAGGAATTTGAGGTATTTTCTTCCACATTGTAAGTGAGGTTTGGTCTCTGTAGAAGTGATTGATCAGGATGAAGAAAAAATCGGCTGGTTAAAGTAGTAGAGCAGAGCACGGTGAGCATGAGAGGAGGAGGAGGAAGAGAGGCACAGCCTGAGAGCATTGCTTTGCCAAAGTAAGAATCAGGAGAGCTGTTTCCCTTCACAAGTGCTTGACTGTACCATACGTTTAGCTGCTGTTTGGGGGGTTAATTGGTGCCTACATAAACTACCTTTGAAAATGATCTGCACTGAGTGTTTGAAAGCTAATCATTTACTTTATAGCTGTGTGTTACCCGCTGCACAGTGGCTGCATTGCTCTGGGGTCTGTCAGGTGGCTGTTTGTGTAGTAAAGCAGAATGTGTACTATAAAAACTTGTGTCTTGCAAGATATTTGAAGGAAATGGAGTTTTCAATGGACTTATGTGATACATCTTCATTTTGGCTTCATTATTTAAGAGACATTTTGCATGACTTGTAGCTTCTATGTGATAGCACTTTTCAAATCCAGTTACGCTGATAGAAATAATCTACAATGAAGGTGATATAAAAACGATTGATTGTGACTAGCTTCTCTTTTAGAAGAACCAAATATTTTGATAGCCAATGAAAGAGGAAAAAAGGCAGTTATTTGCCCTATACTTTTCCGCATGACCTCTGTGTGAAGACCATCATCTTCATTTTAATAGTCTGATTTGTGTTTCGGATAAATTATTCAATAATTTCAAGCAGAGAAAGAGCTTTCTCTTTTGGATTGTGACTTCTTTTTTCCACCCAACTGAATTGCAACTAAATGCTTTACTGTGCTCTGAACCAGACTTGCAATTTACTTCTGAATTTCTAATGCTCTCACCACACGTAACAGCTTTGAGTGGCAACAGAGGTGGTCCTTCAACTCACAGTCTTTTGTTGCCTTTTTTAAGTCAGTGACAGATAAAAAGGAGAGTAAAAACTTATTCAGAGGTGAGAGAAGGGCATTGTAGATGAAGAAATAAAATGCTCACAAAGCAAATCCTACAGTACCAGTTAATTGAATAGTTAAAATATCTCATCTTCCATTTGTAAGTCCCTAAATATAGGCTTTTGTGGTGGCCCTTTTTTTTTCTTTTGCTTCTAAAGACTTGTGCTAAACTTGCAAGTCTAGCAAGCTCTGAAATGAAGTGAGCTCTGTTCGCTCTAAGGATTTTTCCAAGATACCACCAACTTGCAGTTTTATTCTGCATATAAACCTTAAGTGTAATGGGGCTGTAACTGGTGTCTTGGACCTTTCAGATTTCTCTGTGTCAAGGAAAAGAATAAAGAAGATACCTGTCTGTGCTGGTACCAGATTTGTCTTCTGTCTGTCACTTGTAAAGCAGCAATGGTGGAATAGTGCCTTTCTCTTGAGAAATTCTCTGGGCTCCTTCCCTGTGGGAAGTAGTGCAGTATTGTGATGCAGATTCTCTGCCAAATCTCACAAATCCCTCACTGTGGGGATTTCTCTTTTCAGTTGTCTACCCTCCTGTCTGTAGAGCACTCACATTCAATACTGAAAGCTTATCACTTCCTTTTTAGAACTATAAGAAACAACATCACAGCCTGCAAAAAACCACCTGGTGAACAAGATCTCATTTATTCAATTTTTGAATCTCACTAAGGACTGCTCTAGAGAGGAAGAGCCTCCAATAAGTTATTTGCTGTTTCCTTTAAAATATGCTTGCCTCAACTGAGTTTCAAGAGACTTCTGCTTCCATGCATTGGTAGGCAGAGTGTAATTATATGTGTTGTTAAATGGATAACTGTGATATCCAATATTCATTTACTACCACCTCTCTAACTAGATATGTGCATGACTACAACCATAAATTATTTCAGTGCATTTCAGTCATAAAGAAGGGAAAACCAGGCACTGCTGTAAGGGAGGGAGATAGATTTATGGACTGACTCTGGATTGAGAGGCAGATTCACACTGGTTGTTCAAATTAACACCAGACCAGAGCACATGAAAGTTGCTGTCCACTGGATGCACTAAAGCTTCCCTCCTATCTGTGACTTCTGCTTTTCACTAGGTTTCACCCTTACAGTGATGCTGTCTGGTTATATGCACAGATTTGGCTGTTCAGAAGTGCTCCTGAATCCATATTTCAGATAGAGGCAAAAGCTATCATTGAGATGTGCATTGGGTTTGCAATATACAATATGCAATATGCAATATATAAGAAGCCCTGCATAATTCTGATGATGTAAATAGGCTCACACACATCCAGGACAGGTTTCATTGTACATTGTTGTGTACTTATGCAGGATATTCCATTTACAGCATATCAGAATTGAAAGTTAGGCTGCTGAGTTTGCAACCAGTGGATAACTTTATTTTTATATTTATATTTTTATATTTATATTTGCCTACCTGTTTTTTGCAGATTTACAAGAATGAGTTGGGTTACAAGAGTTAAAAGACTAGGTTAGAAAGGGCTTCAAGCAATCTGGAAGGGGTCCCTGCCTGTTGCAGGGGGTTGGAACTGGATGATCTTTAAGGTCCCTTCCAACCCAAACCGTTCTATGATTCAATGTATAAATTCGCATAGCTGTGAATACAAAACTGCAAGAGCCCAGAGGAATTTTAGTAATCTGATAGTGAACACTGTAAGCACTTAAGTTAAATCCATCTAAAAAGCATCAATAAATAAATGCATCTATATCCTTTCATATGCAGGGAATAAATTAATATTTTTTGTTAGTGTAAGCCTTATTTTTCACTGAGAGAAAAAAAGCACAGACACAAATGCTGAACATGAAATGATTGATAGTTAACAAACTTTGTAAATTATACTAATAGCCAGTAACAAGATAGATTTCATAGTGTAATTATCACAGTTGCAGTTTGACCTAGGTGCTAAAGATAGCCACAAGAATGTCAAAGACTTCTCTCCAGACCCTAAATGACTAAGATTTAGACCTTAAAATTCACCAGGTGAGCAACAACGATATGAAGGTCTAAGAGTATGACAGAGCTCAGATTCAGCAGAGACTAGGATAAATTAGTGTCATTTGCTAATATCTGTGCAACACTCATTCAGAGTCTATGGTAGGGATTCTTTAGCTCCACTTGGTGCATGTTGTAGTTTAAAAAGAAAAGTGTTCTACCAGCAGTAGTAACAGTCATAAATATGGTAGTTCTAAGCCTTGACTTCTATCTTCTGGTTTCTTAATTTTGCAAATCATTACTTTTAACACTTAGAAGAATACTAACATACTATGTTCTTATAGGAGGGTCTCTAAATAGCACTACGTAATATGAGAGCAGTGTTTAAATTTTTTTAATTCTGATTAGATCTTGTTTCCAATTTGCAGGTTTTTCAGGCACTTAAGCAAGGTTCCTTATTTCAGAAACTAAATGGGTTTTGCTCAACTTCATTTCCTCTCCCTTTCTAATCTGACATTTTAAGGTGGTGGGTTTTTTGGTTTTGTTTCTTTGGGGTTTTTTTTGGTTTTTTTTCCATGATCTTTACAACTGTCTTAAAAACACTTTCAAAGAAGTGACTGAATTTTGGGAAAAGCTGAGGAAGACAATCTTGCTTTAATTGTAATGTCTTCATTCTATCATTATGGTCTAGCTTCACTTTTGCATTGAAGACTATTAAAAAACTCCTTTTGACAGTTTATATCTGTTGTGGTCAAGCCTTCTCTAACAGTGAGGGAAGATAGCTGTTTAGCTACTTGACCTTCCTGGCAATGGTCTGGTAGAAGATTATAATAATCTTTCTGCTTCCAACAGTGATAAACTAGCATCCAGGCAGTGTTTTTCACTGTAATATTTATGAGTGATCTGTGACTAAAATTTACCTAGGAGAGAGACTAACATATTTCTAATCTACAACGTGTATTCAGCCAAGTAATATAATAATGTAATAATACTTTATTTTCTAAGCAAAAGGGCTCTTTTCTGTTAGCTGTGCTAGAACCAGAGAATTGACACTGGAAGAGATCACTGAAGTTAAGGCACTGAGGCAGATTAATCTTGTTTGCCTGTGCCAGTGAAGAATTCAATCATTCAGCTCCAAACACAACTACCCATTACTTGTATTTACAAACTAATTTTTGTACGTAATTATTAATTTATTTTTAATACCTGAAAGTCTATTTTACTTTTTTTTTTTTCTTTCTTTTTAATGTGTGTGTGTATGTGTTGGCAGCTTAAGTGTGTCCATGCACTGCAACTTTGTGATAGAGTGAATGCTATTTTGGAAGGAATAAAGAGCTACTTCCACTTAAAAATATTTCCATTTATTCTTAATCCTGCTTAGTTGTAATACCTTTCTAGTGTGCCAACAGGTGCTCCTCTGTTAAAATGTTAATTATGAATTTATTCTGTGAAAATAAGAACCTCAAACTAAGAAAATTATGATGAATTTGGACATGTGCAAGACTCCATCATGAACAGAGCAGCCTTGTGAATAAGATTTTCTCCATGAATGACATACTGGAATACTTGGCTTTAATTTGCTTGAGTTAAAATATAATTAAGGCAGTGCACAAAGTTATGATCTCTGTCTCTATCATGAACTTAAGCTTTGACAGAATTAATTTTTCCAATCTTATATAAATATATTTATAGATAGGTACATGTCGAGCCTCATTCAAAGCTTTCTGAAATCTGAAAGACTTCTGCAGATCACAGCACGTCTGGAGGAGTGTAGCTGCTATGATCCTGCAAGACAGGGAACTTCATGAAGACTGTTATAAATCCTCACAGACCATTGTCTATACTGACTGTTCAGCTTAGGAAATTTGAATGATTTAGGCAGCCTACACATTGTTTAGAAGAGAATCTGCACTTTTCTTACTAATTCTCTCTCTTTTACATTTGTGAGTTTAACAAATCATACTCAATTCCTTAATTCTTGGAATTCTTGGAATTGTGGAAAGGTAGAATTGGAAATGGTATCTTAATCTTCTCATGCAACCCCCTGACATTATGGACATGGTGTCATATACTTACTTACATAAATTTTTGTTAATAGCATACATATAGTAATTAGACTTTTTATCCCTGGTGTTCTACCTGTAAGATGGTTTCAGAATCTTCCTTATTTCATATCTTACAGATTAGCAGCACTTTATAATGCTCTATTACTGTGTAAACACTCTCCTTGAATTTAAATAACAATTTTCTCTCTCATGTCTGTACACTAGTTTATGTATAGGCACCAATCACAGGCATCTGGATTACAAGAGAAGTTCTTCTCTTGTCTGGTAAGCTCTCATTTCCCCTCATTATCATAGCTATCCTTTGTTATGCCTATTCCAATTTCATATCTTCCTTGAAAACAGGTGACTAGAACTGTACACACTATTACAAGTTAATCGCATTAGGGCCCAGTATAGTGGGATTAACGCTTTTCTATCTCAAATGGAAACACTTTGACCAATGTATTGCTGGATGGCATTTGGCTTTTTCCATACTTGCCATCCCTTGCTAGCTTATAGTCATCCTGTGATCAGCTTGTACACCTGTGTCTCTCGCTTCCCAGTCATTTCTAGCAGACAAGTTCCTAGTCAGTAGCAGGAATGCTCATTCACAGTCCCCAACGACCTTCCTCTTTTTATCATAAATTTAATTTAATTTAATTATGCTTACTTCCACCCTCAGGGCCATGCAGTTATTTTTTGTGAAATACCCTAATTCTCCACAATACTGACAATGCCTTTTAGCTTTTTTTATCTTAAGAATACTTCTTTTTTTTTTTTTTTTTTTTTTTTTTTTATCCAAGGTTATTTACACAAAAAATTAATAAGATTGGTCCAAGGCCAACCGTTTGTTACCTCTTGTCAGACTAGGTTTTTCCTGTTCAATACTTCTTTACTAGCCAGTTATTTCCTCACAGTTACAGTATCATCCCCATTTTCCCAACCAACATTAATGCTTCTTCATATGACACTACATTTGCTGTATTTGTCATATTTACTTAGAAAATTGGTATTTTACTGAACTCCAAACTGATGTAGGCTAATGCCTCAACTTTGTTTAGGTTACCTAGACACAGCAACATAGGTGATCTAGGCTGGCTTGGGTTTTGTTGTACACAGATTATGTATTATCTTATTTTTCCAACTTTAATTATGCTAGCTTTGAAAATACGTACTACATGCTTGCATGGCTTTAAGGTTAAATTGGAAACCCTGTTCTCTAAACTGGGTGGTCCTACATCTAGTGTTGTATATGAACTAAATGTATTTATTACAGACTTAGGTGTCATGTCACAGCGCTTTCAGACCTTTTGTGGGTCCAAAGTAGTTCAGCAAACAAAAACCACAATTAATTCAGCACTCTTTTGAGTGATAATGAAGTAAAAAAAAAAAAAAAGAATCGTTAATATAAGCCCTAAAGCATTTCTGAAGTAAAGGACAAAAGTAAACATTTGAAAAATGTTTTCTATAGTATAACAGCAGTAGTTAATTTCTCAGAGCATTGGTAATGGTAATTGTACATCAATATTTTTCCTTTGGAAGCAATCTATGTATGCCTTTTGAGGAGAGCTTGGCATTCTTCACTTCCAAACATTGGACAGGATTGGACCAATAGTGAATGAAGTATAATTTTACTAAAAGGTATTGTTTCTGTCAGGCTCCTTAACCATTGCTTAAACTCAACATTTTTCTTGTATGAAAATTGTTTTCATAGTCAAAAATATCTAGAAAGGTTGATATTATAAAGGAAAGCAGTGGACATTGAATCACTTCAGCATCATAAAAGTAGGTCAGATATCTGTCTTTAATATATTTAATTTCAGACAGCTTCCAAATTAAAGATGATCATACATTTCCAGACTGTTATTTTTCTTGACTGTCCTGGAATATACAGTGTCTTTTTGACAGCTGTACAGCTGAAATTCATTGTTATTGCTTTTCCTTCCTTTTTTTTTTTTTTTTATTTGAAAATGCAATTTTAAAACTCTTGAAAAATGATACAGCAAATTTCAATACCTGAAGAAACAATAGGATGTAGAATGGCAAATACCTTGCAATAAATCAGACTGCAGAGACACAGGGGAATAAAAGAGTCTCATTGGCATTAATTTGTCTTTCTTTTTTCTTTCTTTCTTTTTTTTTTCCTTTTTTCTAAAAAGCCCTCAATTACAATATAAACTGAATAAGAAAGTAAAAGGTTGGTTCAGAAGCCAGGTTATCAATATAATACAGAAAGCGAATAGTAAAAGCTAATAGATGAAGTGTATATGACCTTCACATCGGATTAGTGACCAATGTAGTATATTAGCAAAATATTGTGCATTGTACTCAGTAACATAATAAGATATTTTTCTTATTATAATACAAAAGACATTAATGTAATACAAATGTTCATTCTAGGCAGCCTTATCAGGGATTTCCATGTTGTATTTCTAGCCTGGTCTTCTGCTTATTGTTCTGGTTTACATAATGGTGTTAGTGTAAAATGGAGCACGCTTTTGAAATCAGAAGGGCTAAGGTAATGAAGGAGAAATAAGGGAATAAAAACAAAACATACAGGAAAAGAAAATGAGGGAAAATGAGAGAATGGAAGGAGGAAGTAAGACAGGCTGTGTCAACATGGGAAAGTAAATAAGAACACATTTTAAAAATAAGAAAAAAAGAAGGAAAATTAATGCCAAGAGGTAAGCTTGTCAGATCTTATGTCCAAATGTTAAGATCTAATTTTCACTTCTGCCTGAGCTGATTTCAGCTCAAGTATTCATATGTTAAATCTGCATGAAAATGTCCTTTCATCATAGTTTCAACAACTTGCTTCTTGGAAATGTACTTACAGAAGGAAATTAGGAGTGGTGTACCATTAAATATCAGAATTCAGATTCAAGTGCTAAAAAGTCAGATTTTGTTAACATGAAGTTTAAGACTTAATGGAAAATGCTCAATATTTTGCTTATGCTATTGCCTGTTTGGGTAAGAAAGCATTTATACACTGATACTACATTTATATTAATGCAGCCTATTTCAGTGATCGTTTGGGATAACTGTATTCTCAAAGTAGTACTTTCAACAGTTTTGCTTCCCTCTAAAACTAATCAGATACTTATAGGAGATGTCACTACCTCTGAAGATGTCATTAGAATGTTCTTGGTATACATGTGTTATCTGAAAGGGAGAATTTAATCTTTGATTATTTTTTATCTATGTTTAGATGGAATTAAAAATGCTTCTAACAAATTATTCTGCTACCTTAAGTCCTTACTCTCCTGATAATTGTAAACATGGAGTCACTCTTAATTCTCCTGAGGGTAAGGGTCTTTAAGTCAATGCATTATTCATAAAATCATAGTATATATGGCTGCTTATAAAAATGGCCAAATGAGTAAACAAATAAGCCACCAGCAGTATGCTAAACTGTCAATATATGCAACCCCAAAAGCCTTCTTATGCGCACGCATGTCCAGCATAAGACAGCATAATTGGAGGCTTAAACATGTATGCTCATTTCAAAAATATGCAAGACAGTGATTGATTGAGTCATAAATGTGCTTGAGATATGAAAGAAAATGCTACCTAATAAAAAAGAAAGCAAATTGCTGTTGAAGTGTTAAAACATCTCATCAAAAGCTCAGTGACGTTTTCCTATTGTTTCACAGAAAAACCCATTCTATAAATGCTTGAAAAGCAGCTTTATCAATAAGTAGGAATGACATTTTGCTGCCTGTGGCAACTACAGATAGTGCTAGACAAAACCTTTTTTGAAATTATTTATGTTAAATTGGTCAGGGTTTGGAGCCAGCAATTCTTCTGTTGATTCAGAGAAGTCACTGCTTCACTCCTCTCCAAAAGTAAAAAGTATTCAGTTTAGTATCACAAAGTATGTATATTGTCTTGTTAGGCTATTTCAGCCCAATACCAAGCCAGCTTCTCTTTAATCAGCCTTTACAGATGTTTATCTAGTTCATTCCAGTGATGTGAGTTGAGGGCTGCCTTCTCTAATCTGTTAAAATATGTAACTATTGTCTCAGCTAGAGAGTTATTCCTAATATCTCATGCCCATTGCTCCTATTTAAGTCAATTAATTCTTGCCCTGTTTCTAGGGGACATAGAAATAATCTGATTTGTTTCTTTTTTAAACCCTCTCTTTACATAGTCTAAAACTTATCATGTCTATCTTCAGCAGTCTCTGCTTTGTATTAAGGAAGTAAAATAATTTCAGGCTTACTTCAATAATCCTGCTTTACAGTCTACAGTCTTCTTTTTTTTTTTTTTTTTTTTTTTTTTTTTCGTTTTTTTTTTTCTCCTGTAGACCTTCTCCCTGAAGCTGGGTGCAGGATTGCAGACTTTGCCTATGCCAAGTGAACATAATGGAAGCAGCACATGTCTTATGTCCGATACCACTGGTTTACCCAGTTCAGTTTGATTGCTTTCTTTGGGCAGGATGTGTGCTGAAGGTGTAGTTTTGTGTGTGTTAGGTCTGAATATGCTACTTTGAGCACTGGAGCTGTATAAAGACATTAATTGCATTTGCACAGTTCTCTGCATGCATTAACTAACTCTGCACTAAAACAACAGAACTGCTGCTGTTTTGTTCACAGTTCACATGAATATCTCCACATGACAGATACTGCTTGAAATGGTATGGAAACATTTGTTTGTAAAGCACCTTGCACACTTGTGGAGAGATAGGCAAGGCAAAAATATCCTGAAAAGTACAGATATTTATTTTTGTAATTGAAGAATAAACAAAGCTTTATGTATTAAGAACAACAGTCACTTATTACTCATGATACACACTATCTGTCCTCCCCTACCACTTTCTTAATGAATGGATTGCCTGTATTGCCAGAGCGTGTATTCGAAGTCTGAAAAATCCCTACTTGCCTAATGAGTTTCATCCATTTCACAGTAGTCTTAATATTGGGCAGGCACTGGTTTTAGTTGTTATATTTGTCAATTATCTTGGATAGAGCTCTCAAAATAACCTTAGATGCATTTTAGGGTCAATAACAAATAGATATCTGAATCTTTTAAGAACATTTGACAATTTAACTCAGATTATAATTTATTCAGAGGCCAGTTACATCAAGGTCTTATTTTTCATTTTTTTGTAAATGAGGTACTATCAATGAAAGAAAAAAATCTCCAAACTTTATTCTGTTACTTATAGACCTAGTTTTAGACATAACATTTTTTCCTGAATAATGAAGTCAGGAGTACAGACTTGCTGATACTGCTCCACAAAAGTGTGCTTGTCTATTGAATATTTCTTGTGTTTCTACTTTCAAATACTGAGCTTCTGCAGAATATTTTACTTTAATTTTGGCTGATTACCGATTACTTATTTAACAAAGGTGTCAGTGTTCTGGGCTTCCTTTTTCTGCAGGAAAGCATCTTTGGGGGGAGATGGAACTTGATGTTTCCTAATGAGGAAAATGTTCTTCACTTTGTGTATTTCCACTTCTTCATTTCATCCTGAGATATGCACAAACGTGGTCAAAAAAAATGAACCAGGATCTCCCTGATATGTCTGTGATTTTCAATTTAGGAATTAGAAAAAAAGAAGAAAGAGAGGGAAATAGCTATTTTAAAGGTGACTGTTGTATGTGTGTCCTTTACAGTAACGGCATTTTTTTCCTGTGGTGTTTGACAAAGAATCTGCCAACGCTTAGTGAGGGCTGCAAAAATCATTTCCTGCTGCCAGAAGCAGCCTGTGCTTCTGGTGAGGTGAGAGCACAGTTCAGAGTCATCTGTTACATGAATGAGAAGATGCACACATTTCAGGAGGAAAGCAGATGAAGAGGGTTTTCTTTCCACTTCAGTAACTCACAGCAGGTATTATAGATTTATTTTCCCTTCTCATGTTGCTTTCATTTTGCTGGATTGTATCAAGGCATTGGGATGTACTATTTAACTTTAGGAGTAGCAAAAAGACCAGCGGTGGTTACTTCATTCAGACTAATATTTTCCATTGCAGTATTTACTTCCCAGTTGGAGAAAACTGTAGAGACACTACATCACTGGATAGCAAGTAATTTAAATGTAACCTCTCAGGACTGTAAAATCTGTTGCTAGATATAAAGAAAACCTACAAGGCTCATATAATTCCTTCTGATTGAACATATAAAACTTTTGCCAGGGATCTTACACTTGTCCATTACCTTTTCATCTTCTTTTCATTCAATTTCCTCCCTGTTCCTTGTCCCTATATACCAAATCAAGAGTTCCTGACCACATTTGCAAAATCCCTTCACTGCTTACCTTCAATCATTTCCTTAAAATTAAGACTGGTCAAAAGATGGGATTTCCCCCTTCTGCTTTCCTTCCAAATCTCCCTCCTTCTGGTCCAGGTCTTGCTGACCCTTCCTCTGACTCCCATCATGCCCCAATATCACTTTGTCTCTTGCATCCTCTAGGGAGAGGATTAGAAGGAGCTGAGGAAGGGTGGTACAAAATGGTCTGGAAGTTAGGAAAGGAGATAAAACTGGAGAGAAACTTGAGAGCGGAGGAGAAAGATACACAGGAAATTTACTTTAAGTATTCGCTGAATCAGTTAGACAAAATTTTCCCATGTAGTAGACTATTGACAAACTCATCAGCTCTTCATTATTTTTTATTCACTATTTTTGTGCTATGATGACAAAGATTTTCCTGCTCATTGGCTGGATGCCTCATGGCTCTTTAAGCAAGTATATAAAAAAGAATAAGTTTCAAGCATCATCCTATGCATTGGAAGGTTTTGAGTTGCCTTCTGCTTTAGCAGCTAGATCAACAGGAAAATCTAGCCAAAGCTGCTTCTATTCCAGCAAGAGCATGTAGGGCTGTTCTCTCACTGGATGGCCAGCTGGATCGCTTCAGCAATGTTTGTGTCATTACATCCTCTTAGCCTCCAAAACAGGGTGGTGACATTCACGTTATCTGTTGGAACTGATCCACAAACTCAGCTAACTGCCAGACCGCATCTGTGAATTTGTTAGGGTTTGGCTAGTTGGCACAAGCCATGACTGTCCCAGGGACTGTTTTAGCAGTTTAACAGTCTGTATGATTAAATTCCAGGAATGCTTCCTGCCACTGATCAATTTAGAAGTGTAGATTTAGTTAAATACTATTTTTCTCTAGAACAAAGAAGGAATTCTTTGCTCTTAAAGGCCTGGAATTTAAAATGCTACAGACACTACATCATGCCATAATTTTATGTTAGTATTTTAAAAAGTGTATAATCTATGACCGCTGAGCTGGAATTTGGCATTTTCCAATTGTTACAAGTAACGATGAAACTTAGATATACCTGGAATACTCATGTGGGCTATATTGGCTCCTTTGCCACCTTTCTTGAAAAAAGGGAGGAATTATTTAAGTTTTGTAGGTACAGCATGAGCTACCTGAAACTGGAGCATTTGTGTTTAGTGACTTAACAGAGCTGAAACAATAATCCTGAGCAGTGAGCTGCTTAGGAATGGTCTGCATGCACAAGCATGGGGACTGGGTGTTTTAAGGCACACAGCTCGTTCACTCACTCAACACCCCCTTTCTTGCCCTCCCCCTGCTCCTGGAGGGATGGGGAGGAGAATCAAATGAATGCAACTCCCACAGGTTGAGATAAGAACAGTTTAGTAACTAGGGTAAAACACAAATCACTACTGCTACCCCCAATAATAATAATGATAAGGGAAATAACAAGAGAAGAGAATAAATCATCTCACCACCCACCAACAGATAACTCACTCCTCCCACCCAACCGAGCACTGACCGAATCCCCCTCTAACCCCCCAGAGCACTAGACCTTCCAGGTAACTCTCAGTTACCTCCTGGGCATGACGTGCTGTGGTATGGAATACCTCTTTGGTCAGTTTGGGTCA